>JAJTIZ010000104.1:0-131715 GCA_021365335.1 Phaeosphaeriaceae sp. PMI808
GTATAGGTATAGGTTAGGTTAGAGTACCTATTAGGTTATATAATATTATATAATATTATAAGTATTAAGTATTTTATATATACTATAATTATTCGCTATAATAATATAATTATACTTATTAGTAAAAATAAAATAAATTATATTTAATATAAAATATATATTACTTAGACCTAAGGTAATCTAGTCTATACTAATCTAACCTAAACCTAGAGCCTATACGACCCTAACCTAACTTAACCTATTACTAGCGCTAACCTAGTAAACTTAGGTTAGGTTAGGTTAGGTTATTACGTAATCTAATACAACCCTAACCTAACCCTTACCTATTTACTAGCCTAGAAATAATAGCGAACTAACGTAGTAATATACTCTCTAAGATAAGAGAATTATTAATTATTAGGGTAACTATACTAGTAGAATAGTAATAAGTAATTAAATAAGGTATTATTATTAGGGTAGAATACTTTAAAGTAAGACTATATAATAATATACTAGATATTAAATAATACTTTAGATACGGAATATAGGGCTATAAGTAAGGAGCCTACGCTAAGAAGGTAAGGTGCATGTAATATACTAGTAACTATAATATAAGGAAATACGAGACTAATAATATATACTACTATAACTATGGAAAGAACTATAGAGTATAGTAGAAAAAGGACTATCTAGCTTATATAAAATATAAAACTAATCTTTAAACCCTATATATAGAACTTACTAGATAGTCTATACACGTAAGATATAATAAATAACCCTAATAGTAATTCTACTTCTAAACCCTAATAAATAGTATACTAAGTAAACGTACCTAATACTCTACTAAAATACTAGAGCCTTAATAGCGCGTAGGTAGACCTAGAGAGATAGAATATATAGCGTACGTAGTATAGGTAGACCCTATATAAATAATAATCTAAATAAACGTAGTAGTATAATAATAAATAATAGAAAACCTAGACTAAATAGAAGATATACCTATAGATCTCTAATAAAAACAATTATAATACTATAATATAACTATAGTAATATAAATAAAGGGAAAGTAAGACCTTTCTTTAATACTATAGAGCTAGTAAAATACTATATACTTATAATATAGGAGCTATAGTAGAACTAATATACTAAAACTACCTACTACCTACTAGGATATACTTTAGTATATAGGGGCGAAGAATATATAAAAGTCTACGTTATAATAAGTAAAGTACTTAACCTTAATATATAGAAACTAATAACTAGTATACTAAAGATTTATATAATATTAATCTCTACTAAAAAAGGAAATATAGTAGTCTATAATATATATAACCTAGTAAATAAACTAATAAACTATAATACTATTAGTAAGCTCCTTATAGAGCTAGATAAAGAACCCTAAGGATAGGAAATAATTATAATAGGAGACTTTAACCTATACTACCTAGTATAGGGAGGTATAGAGGCGAGAACTAACCTAGTAGCGAACTAACTATAAGCTAATATAATAATATAAGGACTATAACTATATACCCTAAGAGGTATTCTAACTTAGAAAAGAGGTAATAGATAGATAGTAATTAACCTTACGTACCTATTAGAAGGCCTAGAATAAAGACTAGAGTACTACTAACTAGTCCTAGAATAGGCCTCTATAAAAGACTATATACTAATCTAGATTATAATCTCTATTAATATTAATATAATAGTATAATATACGCGATATACTATAGACTAACTCTATATAAGTAAATTTATAAAGGATATAGAATAGGATTAATAGGTAGAGAATACCTAGCCTTTATAAGCCCTCTAAATAACTATCTAAGATAAACTTAAAGTATACTATCTAAGGGTATAACTAAGTAAATATACTAGAAGGAAATAGTTACCTACTACTAGCGTCCTACTAGCGAATACTAGGTAAGCTTACTATAACTTTACTAGAAACTATATAATAGATATAGAAGATTAACTAAATAACCTAAATAAGGCCCTAAGGAAGGAGATATAATAGGTAGACTAAGTAATATAGAGAATATTTATAAATAATCTTAAAGAAGTAGTAAAGAAACTAAATAAATTAATATAGGAAATAATATAATAGAGTAGGGACTATAATAGTAGATTAAAGCTACTACTATATATACCTACCCTATAAGCTATACTATAATAAGATACTACTAGCTACTAAGTTCTTCCTACTATAAGGTAATATAGACCTTAGCGACGTATAGGGGGAACTATAGCATACTAATAGTAATATATAAGTAGACTAATAGGGTAAAGATAGACCTAATATAATTAATATTCTATATAAAGTATACCTATAGGATATTAAAGAAGTAATAAAGAAACTACCTAATAGGAAGGTCTTAGGACCTAATAAAATACTAAACGAGATTCTTAAGACCCTAATAAATATAATAAGTAGTAGGCTAGCTATAGTAATTAGCCTATACTTTAATAGATAACTAATACTAGATACGCTAAAAGAAACTACTATAATAGCCCTATATAAACTAGAGAAAGGAGACTACTTACTAGTAAGCGCCTATAGATCTATTACTCTAGAAAATATACTAGCTAAACTAGTAGAAATAATTATAGTAAGATACCTTATAGATATAGTAGAAAAATACAACTTACTACTATAGAACTAAATAGGTAGAAGGAGAAATAGATCTATAATTACTATAGTTTACTTACTTACTAATATTATCTAGATAGTATAGAGAGCTAAGAAGTACTATATAGTAACTATACTTAGCTTAGACCTAGTAGGAGCTTTTAATAATATAGTATATAAACGCCTTCTATATATCCTATAGAAGAAAGGGATACTAAAATAGATAATATAGTTTATCTAGGACTTCCTAAGTAAATAAACTATAAAAATAACCTTTACTAGGTATATAAGTATAAAGCTCTAGGTAAACGCTAGTATCCTATAAAGGTTACTACTATTACTAATACTATTCCTATTCTTTATTATAGAGCTTCTTAAAGAATTCTAGTAACTAGATAGTAATATAATTAGATTTAGCTTTATAGATAATATAATACTTATCTATACGTAGTAGCTCTAGCTATTATATACTATAGAGTATATATAGTAAGAGCTTCTAGTAAAAGAGGTAACTAGATATATAGGTCTATAGCCCGTACGTATAGTTCCCCTATATAGATTATAGATCGATTATATATAGAAGAATAACTATAAATTATACCTTTACTTAAGAGAATTAACTTAAATACTATATAATATTATATAAAGCTTACTATATACTTTCGCACTATAGAGGAAGCCTACGAATACTAATTAGTAGGTAATTAACTTTATCTATAAATTAGCTAAGTAAAGATAGAGTTGAACCTTCTAGTAGAAGTTAGTCTCTATTTCGTATATATCCTAAATAGAAATAACTAGGGATAAGAAGATTAATTACTAAACTATATAGACTAAAAATACTTATAGTTACGTACCTAGTAATAGAGTATATAAGTCGTCTAAGACCTTATACGGAATAATAGGAGATAGTATATAACTTATATAAATAAATAATAATATACTATATAATCGAAAACTAGATAGTAAAAACTATCTAAATACTATCTAAATAAGATACCTAGTCTAGACCTATAAGCTCGTATAGAGGCTACTAAGATATAATAGAAGATAAAGAATAATAGGAAGATATAGTAAGAGGTATAAGTATCTTAATACTAACCCTCTAGAAAGAGGTAAAATTAGAGTATTAGATAGCCTTAATTAATATATCCAACCTAATACTAGAGTAACTAGCCTTATATACTAGATGCGCGCTATACGAACTATAGCTTATAAACCTTATAGGCGAGGAGTTCCTCTAAGTATTTATTAAAGACTTTAATAAATAGATAGAGGACTACTAGGAATGAATTAACCGCGCGTTCCGTAGAGAACTACTAGTAACACTAGCTAGTAAAGGGATAAACTATACCCTTAAAGTTAAGGACCTCTAGAGTAAGAAGCTATATAGTATAACCTAGGGGAGGTATATATTAGGAAATCTAATTCCTATATAGATAAACCTAATAGTAAAGATAGTAACCCTATATAAAGATATTAAAGGTAAGAAACCCTAGGTAGTATATATAGAGCTAGTAGAATTAAACTAATAAGCGCCCGTACTATTAAGACAACTATCCCTAATACTAGCGCTATTACTACGCTTACCTATCCCCTATATAACCGAAGTAAATATACTATTATATTACTAGTAGGATTAGTAATCTACCTAGAACCTACCTACTAAGATATACTAGTAAACTATAATACCCTATAATCTATATAAATTACCCCTAACCTAAACCTATACTAATAATAAGCTACTACCTAAGAAACTTATCTAATTCTAGAAGGTATAGAAGAAGGATAATAACTATATAGGAAAACTATATAATATCCTTATAGATAAAACTAGGATCTTTATTAAACTATACTAGAGATTAGATATTAATAAAGTATAATATCTAAATATCTTTCTAGATATCCTAGAAGGCCGTGCGAATATATATTATATATATAATATAGGCCCTAGCTATAACTAGAAATACCTATACGAAAAGCTAGACAACTACTTTAATACTAATATTAACTATAACTAGTACTAGACTAACTAGATAATAATATCTTTTACACGATATAAATATAAGAACCTAACTCTAAACCTATACGAAATCCTAGAAATTATAATTAATAAGCTAATCCTTATATAGAGAGCGCTTAGATAGGATTTTTAGGAGGAAGTCCCCCTATATACTATAGTAGTACGAGCTTACTAAGGCTAACTAGAACTAGAGTAAGCTATATTCTTAATTAAGCTAACGTATAAAGTACTATTTAGTAATCTATAATCTATACTTTAGATTATAATAGATAGATAGGTAACCTAATACTTATAAGAGTTAAAGAAAGTATACTATATAGATCGATAGTATACCTTAATACTATATACGGGATACCTAGGTAGTAGTAGTAGAGGGAATAAAACCTCTTCCTTTATAAAGAGAATAGGAGTATCTATTACGACCCTAATAAGACTAGGAGCTAGTATAGGGTTACTATTAGATATACGTATAGAATAAGGTAATAGTTATTACGTAACTACTTTAATTAAAGCGCGTAAGATAAAGCGCGTAAAGTTAAGCGATTAATATAAAGTAATTATATTAAAGCGATTAATATAAAGCGATTAATATAAAGCGATTATATTGAAGCGATTAATATAAAGCGATTATATTAAAGCGATTAATATAAAGTGCCTCTAGTATATATATAATCTAGATAATAAACCTCTAGGGTTTAGTATATTTAACTTAATAAACCCTATATAGTATAGTAATTTAAGTTATTACTTCTATACTCTATTATAACCAAGTAAGACTAAATCCCTCTTACCTTACTCTATCCTTAAGAACTAATCTTACTCTATTAAAATACTATAGTATCTTAGTAGACTCTTAATACTTTAAATACCTCTATAATAAGTAACGTATTAATAGATTTATATGACTAGTAGGTAGGACTAACCTACGCTATAACCTCTAAGGTTGCTAAGCTAAACCTCTATTATAGAGACTATACTAAGCTTAAATTATAGCTACTTTAAGTCGACGTCTACTTTAAAATAGATAAAGTACCTAATAATAATTAACTAATACTTATAGTAATATATCTAAGAGGAAAAGCTAAGAAATAGGTTATACTATACCTTAAGAAATTTATAGATAATAATAATAATAGTTATAACGATATATTCGAATAATAGATTAAGTTTAAAGAAAAGATATAATAAGTATTCCAACTTACTAACGAACTAGCTATTATAGAATAAGCTATCTAGAGCCTATAATAGGATTATTTAGCTTCTAGCTATACTAATAAATTTAGGAATTATTTAATCTAGACTAAATAGAATAATTAGGCTTTAATAAGGATATTTAATAAGGATTAAAAGTAGGTATATAGGTAGAGCTTATAAGAAGTAGAGCTATAATTAATAACCTTAATAAGTTAATTAAAGAGTTAATTAGAGTTAATAACTACTTATACGAATTTCACTTTAAAGTAAAAGATAAATATACTATACTAACCTATATATATAAGAGAAAGAAATACTAGCTAAACTATAGATACTAGAGGGTTATAAAGGTACCTAGGGTTAGTAGTAATTATAGGTATTTTAGTCTTAATAATATATATATTAATAATATAACCTAAGAGGACGAATACTAGATTATCGCCCTAAGAAGCTAGATAATAGTAAGGAAATAAGAACCTACTATAACTATAGTAAACTAGGTATCTATTAAAGGACTATAATTAAAGAATAAAGCTAAAAGATAAATAGGTAAAAGATATTAGGTTAGGGACTAATCTTTTAATATAATTAAAGGGTAAGGCGATAATACTAAGGAAGAATAGGAGTAGGTATAATAGATACTAGATAAAGGGAAAGCTATCTACCTACTTAGCTAAGAACTTAAAGACTAAGTAGATTAAGTTCTAAAGGAATAAGGTAATACTAAGATAGATAATAAAGACCTTAGAAGGAAACTTATTAAAAAGTATATAAATATAACTATCTTAAGTAAAGGAATATAAGGAAATAGAATATTAACTTCCTAGAGTTTATAAGAAAAGAAAGATTATACTATAATAGTAGGGAAGGATACTACTATAATACTACTACGTACCCTTACCTAGGAAGAAAAGTACCTATAGTTTAGGATTACCTAGACCCTAACTAAGATAGGGAGCTAGAAGGTAAGAAATATAATAACTATATAGAAGATACTAAGCTAGAGTCCTTAGGATATTATATACTACTAGAAACCCTAGAACTATAATATAAAGATATAATAGTATAAGATAGATTTATAGGAGAAATCTAGAACCTAGTAGATAGCTACTACTTAATTAAAGATTAGTAAGATAATAAATAGATAGACTAGAGTCTCTACTAAGGATTATAACTAGATTTATTTACTCTAGAAGCTTAAAAGCTACTTAATATATCTAATATACTAATTAATAGGATCCTATAGTATTAGTTATATTATAAAAACCTTAACTACCTACTATTATTATAGATATAGTATTTTTATAATAAATATCTTATATACTACTTAGATAAAATAAGCTTAGGATATTTCCTAGTAAGAAAATCTAAGTACAAATAGTTTTAGAATAAATATAAGAAAGTAACTTATAAATGATACTTATAGGATAAAAGATAAGTAGGATATTTTACTAGAGTATTAACTATAGACGAAACTATAAATAATATACTAATTAATAGAAGGTATATATATTTAATTTAGTAATACTATCTATAGGATAAGTATAAATAATATAGAGAAGCTAAGATACTAAATAGATTTATAAGAAGAGAGTATAAATAAGATAAGTCTTTTTTAGACAAGTACTTAATAAGTAAGAATATAATACTATTAACGTAGAAAAACTTATTAAACTCCTAGTTATAGTAGGAGTATAATAGATAAAGGTATTATTAGATTTAGGATTATTTATAAACTTTATATTACTAAATATAGTATAATAAGCTAGACTCGAACCTATAGAGAAGGAGTATCCCTATCTAGTCTATATCGCGAATAGAAAAGCTATACTAGGAGAACTAGTAGTAACGTATAAGATAACTATAATACTTACTATTAAGGAAAACTATAGAAGTATACCTAGATATCCTAGCCTTAGCTAGTAAAGATATTATATTAGGACTACTATAGTTATAAGAGTTTAATCCTAGAGTTAATTAGAAAACTAGACCTCTTATAGATAGACTATAAAGATATATATAGATCTAAGCCTACGTATTAATAGAATAAGATAGTAGATAAGAAGATAATTTATAAATTAACTACTTTATAACTAATATATTATAAAAGTATAGTTACCTCTATAGATACTAACTAGGTATTAGGTTATAAAGTAAGAGTATTAGAGAAATATATAACTCCTAATATCCTATAATAGTATAAGGAATTTAGTTACCTCTTTATAGAAGGGATAGAAGAAAACTTTCTACTAAAGTATTAACCCTAGGACTATATAATTATATTATAAGAAGGAAAGAAACTAACTTCTAGACCTATCTATAGACTATTAGAATAAGAGTTAGAAATACTTAGAGACTATATTAAGAAGAATCTTATAAGAGGTTATATATAGGATAATATTACTAGTAGGCTACCTAATATTATTTATACTAAAGAAATAAAGTACCTTAAGTATATATTAACTTTAAGAAGCTTAATAATATTATAATAAAGAACTACTACCTACTACTAAATATTATAGAACTATAAGATAGATTAGTATATATAAAATATTCACGAAGCTAGATCTATAGGATAGTTACTACCTAATTAGAATAAAAGAAGGTAAAGAATAGAAGATAGTATTTAGAATACGCTATAGCTATTATAAGTATATAGTAATACTATTTAGGCTAACTAATATACTAGCTATATTCTAAGTATTAATTAATAATATACTTAGGGAATACCTAGACGAATACGTCGTAGTATATTTAGATAATATATTAATTTACTTATAGTTTATAGAAGAATATAAATAATATATTAAAATAGTATTAAGTAGCTTAGACTAGTATAACCTAAAGCTAAAACTAGAAAAATGCAAATAGTATAAGATAGAAGTTAAATTTCTTAGATATATAATTAGTACTAAAGAAGTAAAAATAAGTAAAGAAAAGATTAAAGTAGTAAAAGTATAGAAAGAACTAAGGAATATTAAAGAAATATAGTTATTCTTAGGATTTATTAACTTTAATAGATACTTTATAAGGAACTTTTTAGGAAAAGCCTTACTACTTATAAACCTAATAAAGAAAGATATACCTTAGTTATAGATAAAGGAATATAAAAAGTATTTAATAAACTTAAGATAGTTTATATAATACTACCTATATTAGTACTATTCTATAGAGAGAATTATTAAGATTTAAGACTAATATATTAGACCTTATATACGGCGTAGTAGTACTATAAGAACGCGAAGGAAATAGTACCTAATAGCCTACTACTTTAGAAAGTTCTTAGAATAGAAGAATAATATAATATATATAATAAAGAATTACTTATAATAGTAAATATACTAAAATATTAGAGAATTTATATAGAAAGTTACTTAAAACTTATAATATTTACTAATTATAAGAACTTAGTTATGTTTATAATAACTAAAGCTTTAAATTAATAATAAACTAGATAGTTAGAACTCTTAGGATAATATAAATTCTAAATTATATATATACTAGGAAAAGATAATAGTAAGTAGACGCTCTTAGCCGAAGATACGATATTATAGGAATAAAAGAAACTATTAAAGAAACTATACTAAAGTTTAACTAGGATAGATTACTAGGACTAGTAAATAAGATTAATACGAATTAAGAAATTAATAATCTTATAATAATTATAAATAACGTACCTAAAGAATTATAGGAAGTAATTATAAGATAATACTATAATAATCTAGTATATAGATACCCTAGAATTATAAGAACTATAGAACTTATTAAAGAAACTTTAAGTTCAAGAATATAAAGGATAAAGTAATAACCTTTATTAGAAAATATAGACTATTAGAAAAATAAATATAGTACTTATATACTATATAGCGAGATATAAGTAATAGAACTACTAGAATTTCCTAGGAAGATATCTTAATAGACTTTATAATAGGATTACTACTATTAAAAGACCTAGCTATAGGAATTACGTATAACGCGATAATAGTTATTATATATAGATTTATTAAATATATAGAGATAATACTATTTAGGAATAACTATACTATATAATAGTTAGTATTTATATTCTAGATCAATTAATTAGATACTATAGAATACTAAAGTTAATTATTAGTAATAGAGATAAGCTCTTTATATTAAACTTTTAGGTAACGCTATTAGTATTAATAGGTACGAAAAGAAAGCTATTAATAGCTTACTATCTATAGATAGATAGATAAATAGAAAGAATAAATCGTACGATAAAAGCGTATCTACGAATTTACGTTAATACTTAATAAGACAATTAGGTATTATTACTACCTATAGTATAACTTGCGCATAATAATAAGTTCTTAGAATTAATAGGAAGAATACTATTCTTTATAAATTATAGAAGATATCTAAACCTATTTAAAAGAATATTACTAGGACTAAAGTATAAGTAGTAATAGTAATATAGACGAACTTAAGAAAGTATATAAAGAAATATAAGATAAGATACTTAGAGTATAAGAAAGTAGTATTAAATACGCTAATAAGAAACGAAAAATAGTACCTTAGCTAAAAGAGAGGGATAAAGTATATTTATATATAAAGAATCTATATATAAATAACTAAGTAAGGGACTTAATAATATTAAGGTTAGACTATTTTTAGTTAAGTTATAAGATAGACTAGTTATATATACCTTATAACTCCTAAAAGAGTAAAGATCTACCCTAGGTTCTATATAAGTAAGCTAGAACCTACTAACTAGAAATACTACTATAGCGAAACTTCTACTATAAAATAGAAGAAGAAGATAAATTTAAAGTTGAAGATCTCTATAGATACTAAGAGATAGGATAAGAAGAATTCTAGGATAGATATTTCTACTAAGAGTAGTTAGTAAAATAGAAAGGCTACCCTAATTAGAAATATATAGGAACTAGAAGCTAACCTCTAGAACTATAAAAAGCTACTTAAAAAAAAGAAAGAAATATAGAAACTATCCCTATATAGGAGTAATAGAATAATAATATCTAGATAATAGATATATTTAAAAGATAATTTAGAAGAATAAGGATTAGAACTTATAGGAGTTAGAAACTTAATTAGAAGAACTAATAGGAGAAGTAATACCCTCTATAGTAATATATTTATCTAATAACCCTAGCATAGACTAGAGTATAGACGACGTAGCTATACTAATTAAAAGGTTAGGATAGTTAAATATTTAACGAGAATCTAGTTTACCCTCTAACTCTAATTCTAACGTAAGGTATAAGGCTTATAAGAGTACGCTCTTTAGTATATTATAGAATTTTCTTATTCTATAATAATTAGTTAATAATAATAGTAAGAAGCGCCTTATCTTTATTAACCTTTTTCTTATATTCTTTACGAGTCTTATTAAGAGACTCCTAGGATATACTAATGTATAGATAATTAAGGCGAGTGTATTTAGTATACTTTAAATTAGTATTTAGTATAATATAATAAGAAGATCTAGAAATAGAATACTCGAGATAAGGAGTTTCTATAGGGTAATTAGCTTTAAGGATTTTAGAGACTAGATAGAGCTTTCGCTTATAGGCCGACGAAGATATTATAATAGACTAACTTATAACTAGTGCAGGGTACGCTACTTATAATTTAGGACTAACCTAATTAGGAACTAAGGCCTAAGGGTAGACCTAACTAAAAGAGAGAGGATAGTATTATAACTTAAGTTAGATTAGGAGCTAGTATAGGGTTACTATTAGGCGTACGTGTAGGATAAGGTAATAGTTATCACGTAACTACTTTAATTAAAGCGCGCAAGATAAAGTGCGTAAAGTTAAGCGATTAATATAAAGCGCCTCTAGTATATATATAATTGAGGATAATAAACCCCTAGGGCTTATTATATTCAACTTAAATAGTTATAGAGATAATATAGTTATTTAAGTTACTACTTCTACGCTCTATTATATCCAGTAAGACCGAATCCTACTTACCTTACTTTATCTTTAAGAACTAACCTTACTCTATTAAAATACTATAGTATCTTAGTAGACTCTTAATAATTAGCTTATATAAAGAATTCTATAGTAATACCCCTTTATAAGAAGATATAATAGCTTATATTATAAGCTTTAAAGGAATATCTAATAGTAAAGTAGATAATAAGACTATATAGGAGGATAAGTAGGAATTAGATTATAACTAAAATAATAGTAACTAAGCTATCTACTATCTAACTTCTACTATATATCTTTATTATATAACTAGTAAAGATATATATAGTATAGATATATAGTATTAAGTAGACTAGTTTATACTAGATAGAAGATACTATATAATATACTAAGGCGAACTATAGGATACTAGTATAGTAATAGTCTTAATAGTTAGTAAAATATAGCTAGAGGTATATATACGTAAGAACCCTCGTACGAAGATAGACTAGACTCTAGGAATAAGTAATATTAGCTTTAGAGGATAGAATCTAAAGAGATTACTAGGAACTATACGTATTACTAACCTAGTAGAAATAGTTATATACTACGTACTAGATACTCTTATACTATTCCTACTATACCTAGTAGATACTAATCGCTTAGGCGTATACTTTAATAATATATTAAATATTATTATACGTAAGAATAGTATAATAGTCCCTATTATACGCAAATAGGGATACCTATTCTTTAATATTAGTAAGGAAGAAACTACTTCCTTCTTTATAGAAATAGAACTATAACGCCTATATTATAGATTCAGATACCTATATATATAATAACTTTATAAGATACTTATAGAAGTAGGCTATAAAGTAGACGCCTCTATACTAAAGGTAATCTAGAAGTTCTACTACTTCTATTAATAATAAGGGACCTTACTATAAAGGTTTAAATTTATAATTAAGGATAACTTATACTTTAACTATAAGATTATCCTTAATATTATATAAATTAGTAATAAGGATATACTATATATTATTAATATAGATATAGTATTCTAAGTAGTAATATTCTTGAAGTCTATATCTATATAAGATACCTAGGAGGTACTATATAAGTACTAGATTAATACCTACTAAGGACCCCTAGATTATATTATATATAACCTAGGAACTAACTTTACTATAGAAGAGTTTAAAACTTATATAAAGATTATTAGTATAGAATATAGATAAATACTAGTAGAAGTATACTAGGTAGTAGGAAAGATTAAACGCGTATATATACTACTAAGGCGTATATTTAATATCCTAAGAGTAGAATTAGATAGTAGTATAGATAATAAGGCTATCCTATAAATAGTAGTTAAAGCTCTTAATAATATAGCTAGCCTAAATAGGCTCGTACTAATACTACTAGTCTTTAGAACCTAACTAAGGATTAACGTTAACTTACCCCTATTACCTAAGATAATATAAAGAGTAAATACTATATATAAGGCTATAAGAATACTTAGGAATAAGAGGGTAAGAGCTAATATTAACTATACGATTAATACCTATAATAGTATAAAGTCGTACGAGATTCTAAACCTCCTACTTAACTCTAAGATTATAGTTTAGAGAGAGAAAGGTAGATAGATAGTAATATAGATTTAGTATAAGAGGCGTTCTATACACTAAGCTCTAGACGCTTAGTATAGTACCCTCCTCTTATATAATAGAGACTCTCTATAGTTTATACTTAGTAGACTTATATACTAATATATAACTATATACATTATACCCTATATACTATCTTACCCCCTAATAGTTAGTAGCTTAGCTCTAACGATCTAAGGATTATTAAATCTAAAGGGTATACTACTACTACCTAGCCTCGTATACTATAGATAGCGTAATAAGCTAAAGTATACTAATAGTATATATTAATACCTACTAAGGAAAACCCTTTTAGTATAGAAGAATATATTATATTTTAGCTTAGGGCTATAATACTAAAAATACTATAGATTACTTATTTTTAGTTTCTTTACTTTAGGTTCTTAATACTTTATTTACCTAGGAATCTAGACTAGGTAACTATAATAATAAAAACGTTATTATTAGCTACTATACTACTACTATAATAGCTCGCGTAGTAGCTATAACCCTATTACCTAAGGTAACTATAATAATAAAACGTTATTACGCTATTATAAATAAGCTATATTAACTAACTAATTAATAACTATTTCTTTTAAATATAGTACTATACTATAACTTAATATTATATTACTAGCTATACTAACTAAGGAATATTTAGCATAACTCTAATACCTAACTAAAGAGAAGGGTAACCCTACTAATAGGGTCCTAGATACTATAAGTAGCTAAGCTAGCGTAGAACTAAATAAATTAGACGCTGTCTATACCCCTTTTAGGATATTAGTATAATCTTCTAAAGATCCCTATACTAACTTAAGTTATAGTATAGTAGCTTATATTATTTTTAGGAGACTAGATCGAGTATTACTAATTCTTAATATTAGAAATAACTACTATTATTAGAAGTAGTTAAGCTTTATAATCTACTATTAGTAGAAGAGTTAGCGTAGAAAAGACGCCTAAGTAACGAGGTATTACTAGAACTAGATTATCTATACTACTAGTTATTTATAGTAGATAAAGTAATAGTAAAAGTAGTAGTAAAATAAGTAGTCGCTACTTTTAAAGTAGACCTACTACTATTAACGATATACTAGTTATATAGACGCTAGTTAGATAGTCTACTATAAGGAAACTACCTAAGTTTATATTATAATCCGAATAAGAACCCTAACCCTATATAGGATAGGTATTGGATAGACGTATAGGATAAAGTAATAAGGTTATATAAGTAACTATATTTAGGCAACTATATTTAGGCGACTATATATAGGTAGTTATATAAGTAACTATATATAGGCAACTATATTTAAGCGCCTATATTTAAGTGGTCTAAGTATATATATATAGAAGGATAGTAAGTACCTTTAGCTTATTGTATTAAACTTAACTTAGTCTATTAAGCAACCTACTATTAAACTTACTTCGTCTATAAGAATTAACCCTACTTTACTAATACCTTATTAGTATATTAGTAGACCTTAATACTTTTAATACCTCTACGATAAGTAATACTTTAATAGTAACTAATAACTAGTAGGTAGGACTAACCTGCGCTATAACCTCTAAGGTCGCGAAGCTAGACCTCTATTATAGAGACTATACTAAGCTTAAATTATAGCTACTTTAAACTAACGTCTACTTTAAAATAGATAAAGTACCTAATAATAACCGACTAATACTTGCGGTAATATACTTAAGAGAAAAGTAGAGAAATAGGTTATACTATACCTTAAGAAATTTATAGATAATAATAATAATAGTTGCGATAATATATTTCAATAATAGATTAAGTTTAAGAATAAGATATAATAAGCTTTCTAACTCGCTAATAAACTAGCTATTATAGAATAAACTATCTAGAGCCTATAATAGAATTATTCGGCCTCTAGCTATACTAATAAGTTTAAGAACTACGCGATCTAGATAGAATAGAATAACTAGACTCTAATAAGGATATTTAGATAGGAATTAAAAGTAGGCGTATAGGTAGAGCTTATAAGAAGTAGAGCTACAATTAGTAATCTTAATAACCTAATTAAAGAAGTAATTAGAGTTAATAACTACTTATACGAATTTCGTCTTAAAGCGAAAGATAAGTACGCCGCACTAACCTATATATATAAGAAGAAATACTAGCTAAACTATAGATACTAGAGAGTTGTAAAGGTACCTAGGGTTAGTAGTAATTATAGGTATTTCAGACTTAATAATATACATGTCGATAATATAACCTAAGGAGGAATAATACTAGATTATCGCCCTAAGAAGCTAGATACTAGTAAGGAAATAAGAACCTACTATAACTATAGTAAAATAGGCTATATATTAAAGGACTACTAATTAAAGAATAAAGTAAAAAGATCCTAAGTTAAAGATAGATCTTTTAATATAATTAAAGGGTAAGGTAATAATACTAAGGAAGAATAGGAAGTAGTATATAAGATATAGAATAAAGGGAAAGCTATTTAACTATAAGACTAAGAACTTAAAGATCTAGGATATCTAAATCTAGACGAATAACGCGTAGAAGATAAGCTATATATAGAAATACTTATTAACGCCTTAAAAGGGAACTTATAGATAATAAGTATAAGTAAAACTACCTAGAGAGAAGAAATACAAGGAAATAGAATATTAAGTTCCTTAAGTTTACTAGAAAAGAAAGATTCTATTAAAATAGTAGGGGAGGATACTATTATAATACTACTATACACCCTTACCTAAAAATAGAATTACTAATAGTTTAGGATTACCTAGACTCTAACTAAGATAATTAGGAGCTAGAAGGTAAGAAAAGTAATAATATAGAAGATACTAAGATAGAGTCTTTAGGATATTATATACTACTAGAAACCCTAGAACTATAGCGCGAAGATATAATAGTATAAGATAGATTTATAGGAGAAATCTAGAACCTAGTAGATAGCTACTACTTAATTAAAGATTAGTAAGATAAAGGATAATTGAATCTAGGAACCTATTATAAATTATAACTCGAATTATTTACTCTAGAAGCTAGAGTACTTCTACCTAGGATAATAGATCTACTAATTAGTAGAACCCTATAGTACTAGTTATATTATAAAACCTAAATTATCTACTATTATTATAGATAGGATATTTCTATAATAAATATCTTATACACTATTTAGATAAAATAGGCTTAGGATATTTCCCTAAAAGAAGGTCTAAGTGTAAATAGTTTTAGAATAAATATAAAAAGTAAACTATAAAAATACCTATAGGAAAAATAACAAGTAGGATACTTCCTAGAGTATTAACTAAGGATAAAACTATAAATAATATACTAATTAATAAAAGATATATATACTTAACGTAGTAATACTATCTATAGGATAAATATATATAATATAAAGAAGTAAAAATCTTATATAGGTTTATAAGGAGAGACTATAAATAAATAATTCTTTTTTAGACAAGTACCTAATAAGTAGGAGTATAACGCTATTAACGTAGAAAGACTTATTAAACTCCTAGTTATAGTAGGAGTATAATAGATAAAGGTATTATTAGATTAAGGTTATTTATAAACTTTATATTACTAATATAGTATAACGAGGGACTTAAGCCTATAGAAAAGGAGTATCCCTATCTAGTCTATATCGCGAATAGAAGAGCTATACTAGGAGAACTAGTAGTAACGTACGAGATAACTATAATACTTACTATCTAAGGAAAAACTATAGAAGTATACCTAGATATACTAGCCTTAGCTAGTAAAGATATTATATTAGGACTACTATAGTTATAAGAGTTTAATCCTAGAATAGATTAGAAAAACTAGAACCTCTTATAGATAGACTATAAAGATATATATAGATCTAAGCCTATATATTAGTAGAGTTTAATAGTAGATAAGAAGATAATTTATAAATTAACTACTTTAAAACTAATATATAATAGAAGTATAGTTACCTCTATAGATACTAATAGGGTATTAGGTTAAGAAGTAAGAGTATTAGAGAAACGCGTAACTCCTAATATCCTATAATAGTATAAGGAATTTAGTTACCTCTTTATAGAAGGGATAGAAGAAAACTCTCTACTAAAGTATTAACCTAGGATTATATAATTATATATAGGAAGGAAAGGAACTAACTTCTAGACCTATATATAGACTATTAGAATAAGAGCTAGAAACGCTTAGAGACTATATTAAGAAGAATCTTATAAGAGGTTATATATAGGAATTAATATTACTAGTAGGCTACCTAATATTATTTATACTAAAGAAATAAGAGCTATCTTAAGTATATATTAACTTTAGGAACTTAATAATATTATAATTAAGAACTAATACCTACTACTAAATATTATAGAATTATAAGATAGACTAGTATACGTAAAGATATTCACGAAGCTAGATCTATAGGATAGTTACTACCTAATTAGAATAAAAGAAGGTAAAGAATAGAAAATAGCGTTTAGAATATACTATAGCTATTACAAGTATATAGTAATACTATTTAGGCTAACTAATATACTAGCTACCTTCTAAGTACTAATTAATAATATATTAAGGAATACCTAGATGAATATCGTTAGCCTATTAGATAATATATTAATATACTTAGAGTTTATAAATAAATAAATAATACGTTAAAATAGTATTATAAAGCTTAGACTAGTATAACCTAAAGCTAAAACTAGAAAATACGAATAGTATAAGATAGAAGTTAATTTCCTAGGATATATAATTAGTACTAAAGAGTAAAGATAAGGAAGAAAAGATTAAAGTAGTTAAAGTATAGAAAGAATAAGGAATATTAAAGAAATATAATTATTCTTAGGATTTATTAACTTTAATAGATACTTTATAAGGAACTTTTTAGGAAAAGCCTTACTACTTATAAACCTAATAAGGAAAGATATACCTTAGTTATAGATAAAAGAATACTAGGAAGTATTTAACGAACTTAAGATAGTTTATATAATACTACTAGTATTAGTACTATTCTATAGAGGCGAAGTATTAAATTTAAGACTAACGTATTAGACCTTATATAGTATAGTAGTACTATAAGAACGCGAAGGGAAATAGTACCTAATAGCCTACTACTCTAGAAAGTTCTTAGGACTAGAAGAATAATATAATATATATAATAAAGAATTACTTATAATAGTAAATATACTAAAATATTAGAGAATTTATATAGAAAGCTATTTAGAACTTATAATATTTACTAATTATAAGAACTTAGTTATATTTATAATAATAAAAGCTCTAAATTAATAATAAACTAGATAGTTAGAACTCTTAGGATAATATAAATTTAAATTATATATATACTAGGAAAAGAAAATAGTAGAGTAGACGCGTTAAGCTAAAATATAATATTATAGGAACTAAAGAAACTATTAAAGGAATAATATTATAATATAACTAGGATAGATCCTTAGGACTAGTAAACGAGATTAAATAAACTAAGAAATTAATAATCTTATAATAATTATAAATAACGTACCTAAAGAATTATAGGAAGTAATTATAAGATAATACTATAATAATCTAATATATAGATACCTAGAATTATAAGAACTATAGAACTTATTAAGCGAAACTATAAGTTTAATAATATAAAGGATAAGTAACTACCTTTATTAGAAAATATATAGACTATTAGAGAAATAAATATAGTACTTACTACCTTATAGAGAGATAAAGTAATAGAACTACTAGAATTTCCCTAGGAAGATATCTTAATAGACTTTATAATAGGACTACTACTATTAAAAGACTAGCTACTAGAATTATATATAACGCGATAATAGTTATTATATATAGATTTATTAAGTATATAGAGATAATACTATTTAGGAATAACTATACTAAAATAACTAGTATTTATATTCCTAGATCGACTAATAAGATACTATAGAATACTAAAATAATTATAAGTAATAGAGATAAGCTCTTTATATCTAACTACTAGATAACGCTAATAGTATTAATAGGAATAAAAAGAAAGCTATTAATAGCTTACTATCTATAGACTAATAGATAAATAGAAAGGATAAATTATATAATAAAGCGTATCTACAATATATATTAATATAATAAGATAATTAGGTATTATTACTACCTATAGTATAACTTATATATAATAATAAGTTCTTAGAGTTAATAGGAAGAATACTATTCTTTAAATTATAGGAGATATCTAAACCTATTTAAAAGAATACTACTAGGACTAAAAGTATAAGTAGTAATAGCTATAGTAGACGAACTTAAAAAGTATATAAAGAAATATAAGATAAGATACTTAAAGTATAAGAAAGTAGTATTAAATACGCTAATAGAAAATAAAAAACAGTACCTCTACTAAGAGAGGGGATAAGTATATTTATATACGAAAAATCTATATATAAAATAACTAAGTAAGGGACTTAATAATATTAAGGTTAGACTATTTTTAATTAAGTTATAAGATAGACTAGTTACCTATACCCTTAAGCTACTAAAAGATATAAAGATCTACCCTAGGTTTTATATAAGTAAGCTAGAACCTATAGACCCTAAAAGCTACTATAGCGAAACTTCTACTATAAAATAGAAGAAGAAGATAAATTCGAAGTTAAAGATCTCTATAGATACTACGAGATAGGACGAGAAGAATTCTAGGATAGATATTTCTACTAAGAGTAGTTAGTAAAATAGAAAGGTTACCCTAATATAGAAAATACATAGGAAGTAGAAGCTAACCTCTAGAACTATAAAGAACTACTTAGAAAAATAAGAAAGAAATATAGAAACTATCCCTATATAGGAGTAATAGGACGATAATATCTAGATAATAGATACGTTTAAGAGATAATTTAGAAGAATAAGGATTAGGACTTATAAGAACTAGAGATTTAATTAGAAGAACTAATAGGAGAAGTAAACCCTCTATAGTAATATATTTATCTAATAAACCTAACGTAGACTAGAGTATAGGCGACGTAGCTATACTAATTAAAAGGTTAGGATAATTAAATGTCTAATAAGAATCTAGTTTACCCTCTAACTCTAATTCTAATGTAAGGTATAAGGCCTTATAATAAGTATACTCTTTAGTATATTATAGAACTTTCTTATTCTATAATAACTAGTTAATAATAATAGTAAGAAGTACCTTATCTTTATTAACCTTTTTCTTATATTCTTTAAAGTCTTATTAAGGGACTCCTAAGATATACTAATATATAGACGATTAAGGGAGTATATTTAGTATACTTTAAGTTAGAATTTAGTATAATATAATAAGAGACCTAGTAATAGAGTATTTAAGATAAGTATTTTAGTAGATAATTAGCTTTAAGAATTTTAGAGACTAGATAGAGCCTTTACTTTATAGTTAAGGAAGATATTACTATAGGCTAACTTATAAGTAGTGCGGGGTACGCTACTTATAAGTTAGGACTAACCTAATTAGGAACTAAGGCCTAAGGATAGACCTAACTAAAAGAGGGAGGATAGTATTATAATCTAAATAAGAACCCTAACTCTATATAGGATAGGTATTAGATAGACGTATAGGATAAGGTAACTAGGTTACGTAAGCGACTATATATAGGCAACTATATTTAGGCGACTATATATAGGTAGTTATATAAGCGACTAAATATAGGTAACTATATTTAAGCGCCTATATTTAAGTAGTCTAAGTATATATATATAGAAGGATAGTAAGTACCTTTAGCTTATTATATTAAACTTAACTTAGTCTATTAAGTAACCTGCTATTAAACTTACTTTATCTATAAGAATTAACCCTACTTTACTAATATATTAACCGTAACGTGTTTTACAAGCGAGTCGCCCACCCAAGCGAGTCGCCTACCCTTAATTTACTAGTAAAAACCAATAAATTACTACCTAATATCTATAGAACGACTAGGTAGAATTAGCTAGAAATTTTACTAGTAATATATATATATATATTCTATAATCTATTAGAATATAAAGCTAGTAGCATTTAAATTACGTAAGCTATTAAAGCTTAATCTAGATTTTATCTAGATTTTTCTACTATTACTACTTTCTTCTATAACTATTTAAGCTTTATACCTATAGCTTTAGGATTTTAAATATATATTTTAATTATATTGAATAAAACTATTTGAAAGTATAATAGGCTATACTCGATTAGGAGTAGTACCTACAAGGGGTAAAAGGATTAAGCGAGATAGACTTCTATCTTTAATAACTTAGTTAATATAAGAGATATCTCGATATAACTTTAATATAAGGTATAAAATATATAGTCCTAGGAATAGTAAAAGTTATAGCTTCTTATAGTTAGGATCTATAAAGTTATTAAGTAAAACCTTATATATTAAGCTACTCTACCTCTTATACTAATAGCTTACGTAATATAATAGCGACTAGCTTTAAATTCTAATAGTTTATAGAATATATATATATATATTACTAGTAAAATTTCTAGCTAATTCTACCTAGTTATTCTATAGATATTAGGTAGTAATTTATTGGTTTTTACTAGTAAATTAAGGGTGGGCGACTCGCTTAGGTAGGCGACTCGCTTATAAAACACGTTATATCTATAGACCTTAATAAGTACTAAGAGAGCCTTTTATACCTTAACCTCTAAAGCTAATACTTTATTTACCTAAGGTCTAGTTAACTTTTATTTATAGGTTCTCTTATATATACGCTTTAAGTTATATTTTACTAACTATTAAGATTAATAATATACTAGTATCCTATAGTTTACCTTAGTATAATATATAGTACCTATCCTTAAGTATAAATTACTATATATAGTAGCTTTCCTCTATACTATAGATATCCTTACTAGTTATATAGTAGAGATATATAGTAGTATTAAGGAATTATACAGCTTCTTTACTACCTTTAATCTTACTATCCTAGTCTTTATTATAGTCTCCCTTAGTATCTTCTTTATAGCTATTATCGCATATAGATTCTTTAGGGCCTTCGAATCTAGTAATATATACTATAATTTCCTCTAGGCTTAGTATCTTATTGTAGATCCCCTTATACAAGCTAATATACTAGCGTTTTACCTATACTTAGTCTATATAAGGATAGTTTAATAACTAATATCCTACCTTATAATATATAAAGTATTTCTTAGTTATATAGTCTCTTACTAGTAGTAGCCTTCGCCCTTTATTATATCGTACGTTTAAGTAGTATCTATCCTATTACTATAGCTAGAACCCTCTACTACTTCTTCTATTATCTATATATAGTATTAAGGTATATTTCTAGTCTATATAGTACGCTTTAGTAGGATTATATATAAATTAAAATATTTATTAATTAATTATAACTTAAAGAGCTATATAGAGGTTACTAAATAGTACTTTATATATTAGTTTTAGTATAAATAGCGCTAGTTTAAGTTTAGGTTATCTATAATAGGCTTGTATAACTATTATATAGAGTAGTATATTACCTTAGAAATCGCGCCTAAGTACTCTTTATATAAGAGTAAGCTTATTAATTATAAGCTTAAGCACCTTATATAGAGATTTATCTAGATTCTCTCTTTTATATTATATAAAGGAGAGTATTATCTAGTCTATCTAATATTAGTTATAGTTAATATTAGTATTAAAATATACGTTAAGCTTTACGTATAGCTCTTACTATATATATCCTAGTCTAATATTATATAGATAGTATATACTTATATAATCTTCTAAGATATTAGGGAAGATACTTAGGTATTATACCTCCTAAATCTCTAACCAACTATATAGGTCTATAAAGATTCTTACTTTATTAGTAATAATATTATATAGTTAACCTAAGTAGTTATTCTCCCTTCTCTATATCTTCTAGAATTATATAATCTTCTTAGAGAGTAGTTATCCTATAGAATATTCTACTAGATAAACGTATAGTTCTTACTAATTTAGTAGTAGTACTAATCTATATAGTTACTATATATTACTAGGTAGAGTATACTAATAGTAATCTAGGAGAAGGTCTAGGGTCTATCCTAGTACTAGTATTATATAGAATATTAGTAGGTTTTATCGCGTAGGTTATAGTATATAGAGGTATTAGTATTATATATAACTTATCTATTATACATCCTCCTATACGTACGCTACTAGAGTCTAGATTTAGTATCTTACCCCTAAATTTCGCGTATTATATAGTACCCTTAGTATTAGTAGTAGCGCTTTTAGCTAGTATAATAATAGTCTATATATTACCTACCCCTAGGGTATTATTAGTTATAGAGTAGGTACTACTATCTCTATCTAATTTAGTTCTTTATATAGAGATAGTAGTTTATCTACTTATACCTAGGCTCCTTTATATAGGTTCTTATTTTCCCTTAATATAAGAACTATTAGTATTATTTCTTTTATATAGGTTAGAAGTATTTAGTAGAGGCTAGGGAGGAACTATAGTAGTTTATCCTCTCGTCCCTATACTAGCTTATATAGCTTAACTCCTTATATTTAACTTTTTTAGCCTCTATATAGGACGTTATAGTTCTTAAGAAGGGTAAGAAGGCGTCCTTAGAGTATAGTATTAACCTTTATAAAGTTATTAGCTATCTAATCCTAAAATATCTCTATATATAATAAATAGAAGTCTTTATTATTATATCCTACTAATATAAGGTCTATAATTACTTATATAATATATCTATTAAGATTAGTATATACTACTATACTAAGGTCTAGCTTATACTCCTAGTTATCTATATTCGTATAATATTTTACTAGAATTAAGGCTAGTACGCCTATAATTTATGCGATCTTATTATTAAATAGGATTTTAAGGTTATCTACCTCTTCTTCTATACGTAATAGTAATACTAGGTTAGCTACTATTAGTATTAGTTCGTCTTATCTTAGTACTATAGCTTATTAGTTAAGAGGAAGCTTTATACATCTTCTCTTCTATATAGGTATTACTATTAGTACAATTATATAGCGAAGTTATTAATATCGTATACTTAAGTAAGTATACGAACTAGTTTACTAACCTACTATATTTAGAGGGCTCTATTCTTAACCTTACTAATTTATAAATAAAGTTAATTACTACTAATTAGTATAGATTCGCTTCCTCTATAGTATTTACTATAGTAAGTAGTACTTCCTCTATAGTATTCGCGTATAGTAAGTAGGTAAGAGAGGCTTCCTCTATAGTATTTATATATAGTAAGTAGGGAGGGGATAATAGTATAAAATAGATATAATAATAGGAAAGGATAATTAGTATTTAAGCGTTTTTCTATATACGATAAGGGAGAAGGGCTATATATAGGGGGAGTAACGTATAAGCCTATTAGCCCTATATATTCTCTCCTAAACGTTTTATTACAAACCTTAAAAGGGAGTATAATAATTATATAGGAAGATAATAATAGGAAGGTAGTAGGGATAGGTTAGTTAAAGGGTTAATAAAGGTAGACTAATAGATAACGCTACCCTATAGATATACGTAATCCTACGTACTTAGTAGAAAGCTAATATAGGATAAGTTACGTATATCCTATAATATACTATAGGGTCTTATAGAGTACTACGAATAGGATAGTATAGGATAGTATAGATAGCGTAGGATAGCTATATATATAATAATAGGTAATAAACCCCTAGGGCTTATTATATTAAACTTAATAATAGTATAGTAATTCAAGTTATTACTTCTACGCTCTATTATACTAAGTAAGACTAAATCTCTCTTACCTTACTTTATCTTTAAGAACTAATCTTACTCTATTAAGATACTATAGTACCTTAGTAGACTCTTAATACTTTTAATACCTCTATAATAAGTAACGCGTTAATAGATTTAAATAACTAGTAGGTAGGACTAACCTACGCTATAACCTCTAAGGTCGTAAAGCTAGACCTCTACTATAGAGACTATACTAAGCTTAAATTATAGCTACTTTAAGTCGACGTCTACTTTAAAATAGATAAAGTACCTAATAATAATTAACTAATACTTATAGTAATATACCTAAGAGGAAAAGCTAAGAAATAGGTTATACTATACCTTAAGAAATTTATAGATAATAATAATAATAGTTATAATAATATATTCAAATAATAGATTAAGTTTAAGGATAAGATATAATAAGTATTCTAACTCGCTAATAAACCTACTATTATAGAATAAGCTATCTAGAGCCTATAATAGAATTATTTAGCTTCTAGCTATACTAATAAATTTAGGAATTATTTAATCTAGACTAAATAGAATAACTAGGCCTTAATAAGGATATTTAGATAAGGATTAAAAGTAGGCGTATAGGTAGAGCTTATAAGAAGTAGAGCTACGATTAATAACCTTAACGAACTAGTCGAAGAGTTAATTAGAGTTAATAACTACTTATATAAATTTCGCCTTAAAGTAAAAGATAAGTACGCTATACTAACCGCATAAATAAGAAAAAGAAATACTAGCTAAACTATAGATACTAGAGGGTTATAAAGGTACCTAGGGTTAGTAGTAATTATAGGTATTTCAGTCTTAATAATATACATTTCAATAATATAACCTAAGGAGGATAAATACTAGATTATCGCCCTAAGAAGCTAGATAATAGTAAGGAAATAAGAATCTACTATAACTATAGTAAACTAGGCTACTTATTAAAGGACTACTAATTAAAGAATAAAGCTAAAAGATAAATAGGTAAGAGATACTAGGTTATAGACTACTCTCTTAATATAATTAAAGAGTAAGGTAATAATACTAAGGAAGAATAGGAGTAGATATAATAGATACTAGATAAAGAGAAAGCTATTTACCTACTTCGCTAAGAACTTAAAGACTAAGTAGATTAAGTTCTAAAGGAATAATATAATACTAAGATAGTTAATAAAGACCTTAGAAGGAAACTTATTAAAGAAGTATATAAACGTAACTATCTTAAGCGAAGGAATACCTAGAAGTAGAACGTTAACTTCCTAAAGTTTATAAGAAAAGAAAGATTATACTATAATAGTAGGGGAGGATATTACTATAACGCTACTACGTACCCTTACTTAGGAAGAAAAGTACCTATAGTTTAGGATTACCTAGACTCTAATTAGAACGATAAGGAGCTAGAAGATAAGAAAGAAGATATAGATAATACTAAGCTAGAGTCCTTAGGATATTATACTCTACTAGAAACCCTAGAACTATAACGTAAAGACGCGATAGTATAAGATAGATTTATAGGAGAAATCTAGAACCTAGTAGATAGCTACTACTTAATTAAAGATTAGTAAGATAATAAATAGATAGACTAGAGTCTCTACTAAGGATTGCAACTAGATTTATTTACTCTAGAAGCTTAAAAGCTACTTAATATATCTAATATACTAATTAATAGGATCCTATAGTATTAGTTATATTATAAAAACCTTAACTACCTACTATTATTATAGATATAGTATTTTTATAATAAATATCTTATATACTACTTAGATAAAATAAGCTTAGGATATTTCCTAGTAAGAAAATCTAAGTATAAATAGTTTTAGAATAAATATAGAAAAGTAATATATAAACGATACCTATAGGATAAATAATAGGTAGGATATTTTACTAGCGCATTAATAGTAGATAAAACTATAAATAATATACTAGTTAATAGAAGGTATATATATTTAATTTAGTAGTACTATCTATAGGATAAGTATAAATAATATAGAGAAGCTAAGATATTAAATAGATTTATAAGAAGAGAGTATAAATAAGATAAGTCTTTTTTAGAACTATACTTAGTAGATAAGAATATAATACTATTAATATAGAGAAACTTATTAAACTCCTAGTTATAATAGGAGTATAATAGATAAAGGTATTATTAGATTTAAGATTATTTATAAACTTTATATTACTAAACGCAGCGTAATAAGCTAGACTTAAGCCTATAGAGAAGGAGTATCCCTATCTAGTCCGTGTCGCGAATAGAAAAGCTATACTAGGAGAACTAGTAGTAACGTACGAAATAACTATAATACTTACTATCTAAGGAAGAACTATAGAAGTATACCTAGATATCCTAGCCTTAGCTAGTAAAGATATTATTTTAGGACTACTATAGTTATAAGAGTTTAATCCTAGAGTTAATTAGAAATACTAGACCCTCTTATAGATAGACTATAAAGACGCATATAGATCTAAGCCTACGCATTAATAGAATAAGATAGTAGATAAGAAGAAATTTATAAATTAACTACTTTAAAACTAATATATAATAAAAGTATAGTTACCTCTATAGATACTAATAGGTATTAGGTTATAAAGTAAGAGTATTAGAGAAACGCGTAACTCCTAATATCCTATAATAGTATAAGGAATTTAGTTACCTCTTTATAGAAGGATAGAAGAAAACTCTCTACTAAAGTATTAACCTAGGATTATATAATTATATTATAGGAAGGGAAGGAACTAACTTCTAGACCTATCTATAGACTATTAGAATAAGAGTTAGAAATACTTAGAGACTATATTAAGAAGAATCTTATAAGAGGTTATATATAGGAATTAATATTACTAGTAGGCTACCTAATATTATTTATACTAAAGAAATAAGAGCTACCTTAAGTATATATTAACTTTAGGAAGCTTAATAATATTATAATAAAGAACTACTACTACTACTAAATATTATAGAACTATAAGATAGATTAGTATATATAAAGTTATTTAAAAGCTAGATCTATAGGATAGTTACTACCTTATTAGAATAAAAGAAGGTAAAGAATAGAAATAGTATTTAGAACACGCTATAGCTATTATAAGTATATAGTAATACTATTTAGGCTAACTAATATACTAGCTATATTCTAAGTATTAATTAATAATATACTTAGAGAATACCTAGATAAATACGTTATAGTATATTTAGACGATATATTAATATATATATAGTTTATAAATAAATATAAATAATATATTAAAATAGTATTAAGTAGCTTAGACTAGTATAACCTAAAGCTAAAACTAGAAAAATGCGAATAGTATAAGATAGAAGTCGAATTTCTTAGATATATAATTAGTACTAAAGGAGTAAAAATAAGTGAAGAAAAGATTAAAGTAGTTAAAGTATAGAAAGAACTAAGGAATATTAAAGAGATATAGTTATTCTTAGGATTTATTAACTTTAATAGATACTTTATAAGGAATTTTTAGGAAAAGCCTTACTACTTATAAACCTAATAAGGAAGATATACCTTAGTTATAGATAAAAGAATACTAAGAAGTATTTAACGAACTTAAGATAGTTTATATAATACTACCTATATTAGTACTATTCTATAGAGGAGAAGTATTAAGATTTAAGACTAATATATTAGACCTTATACGGTATAGTAGTACTATAAGAATATAAAGGAAAATAGTACCTAATAGCCTACTACTCTAGAAAGTTCTTAGGACTAGAAGAATAATATAATATATATAATAAAGAATTACTTATAATAGTAAATATACTAAATATTAGAGAATTTACGTAGAAAGTTACTTAGAACTTATAATATTTACTAATTATAAGAACTTAGTTACGTTTATAATAACTAAAGCTCTAAATTAATAATAAACTAGATAGTTAGAACTCTTAGGATAATATAAATTCTAAATTATATATATACTAGGAAAAGATAATAGTAGAGTAGACGCCCTTAGCTAAAGATATAATATCGAGGAATAAAAGAGACTATTAAAGGAACTATACTAAAGTTTAACTAGGATAGATTACTAGGACTAGTAAACGAGATTATATAAATTAAGAAATTAATAATCTTATAATAATTATAAATAATATACCTAAAGAATTATAGGAAGTAATTATAAGATAATACTACGAGATCTAGTATATAGATACCCTAGAATTATAAGAACTATAGAACTTATTAAAAGAAATTATAAGTTTAAGAATATAAAGGATAAGGTAATAACCTTTATTAGAAAATATATAGACTATTAGAAAAATAAATATAGTACTTAGTACTATATAGCGAGATATAAGTAATAGAACTACTAGAATTTCCCTAGAAGATATCTTAATAGACTTTATAATAGGACTACTACTATTAAAAGACCTAGCTATAGGAATTATATAACGTAATAATAGTTATTATATATAGATTTATTAAATACGTAGAGATAATACTATTTAGGAATAACTATACCGCGATAACTAGTATTTATATTCCTAGATGAATAATTAGATATTATAGAATACTAAAGTTAATTATTAGTAATAGAGATAAGCTCTTTATATTAAACTTTTAGGTAACGCTACTAGTATTAATAGGAACGAAAAGAAAGCTATTAATAGCTTATTATCTATAGATAGATAGATAGATAGAAAGAAAATTATATAATAAAAGTATATCTAAGAATTTATATTAATACTTAATAAGATAATTAGGTATTATTACTACTATAGTATAACTTGCGCATAATAATAAGTTCTTAGAATTAATAGGAAGAATACTATTCTTTATAAATTATAGAAGATATCTAAACCTATTTAAAAGAATATTACTAGGACTAAAGGTATAAGTAGTAATAGTAACTATAGATAAACTTAAGAAAGTATATAAAGAAATATAAGATAAGATACTTAGAGTATAAGAAAGTAGTATTAAGTACGCTAATAAAAAACGAAAAATAGCACCTTAGCTAAAAGAGGGGATAAAGTATATTTATATACAAAGAATCTACGCATAAAACACTAAGTAAAGGACTTAATAATATTAAGGTTAGACTATTTTTAATTAAGGAATAAAATAGACTAGTTAACTATACTTTAGAACTTCTAGAAGATATAAAAATCTACCCTAGGTTCTATATAAGTAAACTAGAACCTACTAATTAAGAAACGCTACTATAGTAAAACTTCTACTATAAAATTAAAGAAGATAATAAATTTAAAGTTAAAGATCTCTATAGATACTAAGAGATAGGACGAGAAGAATTCTAAGATAGGAACTTCTATTAAGAATAATTAGTTAAATAGAAAGGCTACCTAGAATTAGAAAATATATAGGAACTAGAAATTAACCTATAAAACTATAAATAACTACTTAATAAGATAAGAAAGAAGTATAACCTATACCCTATATAAAGATAAATAATTAACTATACCTAACTAAAGGTTATATTAAAATAAATATAGAAAAAAGAAAAATACTATATACTAAAATTATAAACTACTTATAGCTACTTATAGAGTATTAGGTAAGGAACCTAGTAATTTATTAAAACCTAGATTACTCTTAAGAAAAGATAGTATAAAGGAACTCTAATCTAATAATAGAGTACTAGGTATTAACCTATCTTTAAGAAGAGTTACCTTATAATTAATATTATTAACTACTTCTAGAGCTTAAGCTCCTTAACGAATTTCCCTAATTTATCTATCTACTACTACTTATAATAAGCTAATAGTTTTCTTTATTTTTAGAGACGATCCTTCTTAGTACGCGCTACTAATAAGCTTATAACGCTACTACCTCTACTATATTAGTATTAATCTCTTATTACTCTAGACAGCTAATTCCTTATCTAGTTTTAAATAATTAGGAACTAGAATATCTACTAGAACGTACGCCTTTATACTATTCTAATAGTAGTACCTATACTCTTTCTTTAATAATAATATTTAATACTCTAAACCCTTCTTAGTATAATATTAATAAGATACTATAGCGAGAACTCTAGTCTAATTTATATAATTACTAGTAGTATAATAATAAGTAGTACTACGAGAAACTATTAGACTAGATTTATAAGGATATAAATAAGAGAGAGGGAGGATAGTATTATAAACCTTAAAAGGGAGTATAATAATTATATAGGAAGATAATAATAGGAAGGTAGTAGGGATAGTTAGCTAAAGGGTTAATAAAGGTAGACTAATAGATAATACTACCCTATAGATATATATAATCCTACGCGCTTAGTAGAAAGCTAATATAGGATAAATTATATATATCCTATAATATACTATAGGGTCTTATAGAGTACTACGAATAGGATAGTATAGGATAGTATAGGATAGCGTAGGATAGCTATATATATAATAATAGGTAATAAACCCCTAGGGCTTATTATATTAAACTTAATAATAGTATAGTAATTCAAGTTATTACTTCTACGCTCTATTATACTAAGTAAGACTAAATCCCTCTTACCTTACTTTATCTTTAAGAACTAATCTTACTCTATCGAGATACTACGGTACCTTAGTAGACTCTTAATACCTATACTCTAGATATATAAGTATAAAATAGAGGAGCTAAACGCTTAGAAGGTATTATTAAAGAGAAGGCTTAAGTAATATAGTTAGACGCTAATCTCCTATAGGAGCTCTAGCTAGAAATTAACTAAGCTACTATATACCTATATAACTAAATACTAAATTACTTAAATAAGTAGAGAATACTATATAAAAAGTTCTTTACCTAGGTAGCTAGACTAAATAGAATTATTACTAGTCCGCGAAGGCTAAACTAATCTTATCTAAAAGTATATAGCTATAAAGCCTTTATAATAACTAATAATACCTATTAAGGTAAGTTAAGGCTATAATAGCTTAACCTAAAAGCGTAGATTAGTTATCTTATTAGATACTAGTTAATAAATATCTATTATATATAAATTCTATTACTTAGGAGAGTTATTAGTATAAGAGATATAGTATTTAATAAAGAGACTATCTTTAATAGAAAAAAGGAGAATCTTATCGATAACTTAATATATAATACTCTTAAAGAGATTATAGTATAGGTAAGATCTATAGAGCTACTAGCTATATTATAAACTAAAACTAAGTCTTTCTATAAAAAAGATACTATAACTCTAGTAGACTAGTATAAGCCTTATCTAAGATATAAGTATAAACGAAAGATAATAGAGGTGTATCCTATACTACTACTAATACTACTACTAGTAGTATTTCTTACTTAATTAATTACTTATAATAAAAGGGAACTAGGCTTAGCTAAAATAGTTCTATAGGTAACTACCTTTATAGCTAGTATATAGGGAGGGAGCTTTAGGTAGTTTAATAGAACTACTATTAATAAAGCTTAAATAAAGAGACTACTTACTAGAGGTATTATACTATACTTAAACTAGTTACTACTACTACTAAAGGCCTACTTGAATCTAGAGAGCTATCTACTATATAAGTTATTTAAGAAAGCTAAAAAAGACTATCTTAAAAGCTATAAGTAGATAAAATCTTAGGAGGAAATAAAAGCTACTCTAATTAAATAGTCTAGGTAGTAAATACTTAACTATATATAGGTATATATATATAAACTAGACTAGAATTACTAGCTACTTAAATATAAAGTAAGACTAGTTATTAGAGGAGACTAATAGTAAGATATTACGTCTTAAGATACCTACACTACTATACTAGCTAGCCGCTTATTTTAAATACTTATAGTACTAGCTACTAAATATAATCTAGAACTTATATAATATAACGTTATAAATACGTTTATATATATAAATATTAATAGAGAAGTATATATAAGAATGCCCTAGGGCTATTAAAAGCTAGGAATAATACTATAAGTTAAGAAAGCTCTATATAGACTCTAGATTTCTCTACTCCTATAGTAAAGGGAGCTTACTAAGATACTAAGAGAATATAGGTTTAGTATAATCTTATATAAACTATACTATATAATAAAAGAAAGTATAATTATATTCTCCTATATAGATAATATTATAATCGTATACTATAGGTATAGAAAAGATAAAGTAGAGAAAGCTATTACTCTACTTAAAACTAGATACTTAATTACTAGAGGAAGTAATTTAAAGTAGTTCCTTAGTATTAAAGTAACTTAAAACTAAGACTAAAAGCTTATATAACTCTTATAGACTTTATATATTAATAAAATTTAAAGGCTAGCTACTAAGATTAACTAATAATATAATATACTAATAGCTACTATTAAACTAATACTATAAGAAGGACTAGCTACTCTATCTAAGATTAATAAGTATTAATATAAAATTAGCTTACTACTCTTTACTATAGTAACTACTAGACTAGATATAGCCTTTACTACCTTATACCTAGTATAGTTTCTTATAAACCTAAGTACTAAGTATTAAAATACTACTAATAGAGTACTTCTCTATCTTAAATCTACGTAGGTATAAGTATTAGAAATAGGAAAAGGAGAAATACTTAAAGTAGCTAGTAATACTTTATTTACTAATAATACCCTAGACTATAAGAGCTTATAAGAATATATAATTAAACTATTTAGAGGCCTTATAGTATAGAGAGTAAGTAAATAAGATATAGTAACTACTTTAACTACTAAAGCTAAACTATTAGCCCTCTTATAAGTTATAAAAGAAGCTATTTTTATATTATAACTCTTATAAGAACTTAAGGTTACTTAAATTAACTTACTAATTATAATTAAATATAATAATATATAGACTATCTAACTAGTTACTAAAGAAATAGCTAAGCTCTAAACTAAGCTAAAGTATATTAATATCTATAACTACTAGCTTAGATAAGAAGTATTAAATAGAATACTATAGATTAAGTATATATAAATAGATAAGATAATTGTAGATAGACTTATAAAGGCGTTACTATTAAATAAAAAGACTAGGTTCCTTAAATAACTTAGGCTAGTAGAATAATACTAGTTAACTCTAGATAACGCCTAACCTTAGCTAGAAGAGATATAAGACTAGCTTAAATTAATAATATTAGCTCTAGCTAATAACTAATAGTTTTTAGCTAAGGGGGTATATTAGATTAGATAATAATTATAATAGTAATCGAGATAGGTACACGCGTATACGCGCTACTAGCTAAGTAAGCTAAATTAAACTATACTATACTAGCTTAACTATAGGTATCCCTTTAATAGGAGAGCTATAATTAAGTAATACGCTAGCTTAATAAAAGGGAACCCTAGGGTATAAGAGTAATTAAGGAACTCTCTAAAGTATATTAAGAGTAGTAGAAAGAGTAGATAATAGATAGAATAACTAATTAATTTAATTAATCCTATTAATTATATTAATCTTTCTAAGTAATCTTTAAATCTAATACTAGTAGAGTAGCTTCTATAATATTCGCTCTCTTAACTTAGATTACTATTTTACTATAGTAGAGGGGACTTAGTCCCTATTTTACTAGCTTTACTACTAAGCTTATACTTTTAAGGGTAAGACTATACTAGCCTAGGATACTAAGGCTACTTAAGCTATATACTCTTAGAATCTATTCTTTATTATAGATCTTTAATAGATATAAGCCTACTATAAGGCTATAGTTTATATAGGCTAGTAGGCTTAAAAAACTATAGGCCCTTATAGAGTTTTATTACTAGGCTTACTATTACTAGGCTCTAATAGAGTTATAGTTTATAATTCTAAAGATAAGAAGAACTATAGCTACTCTTTATATATTTATAAGAGTATTAGCTATTTAGTTTTTTATAATAATAAGAGTATTACCTATCTTAATAGGTCTTATATTTATTATTATATTTAAGATTATATCTATAGGCTTTATAAGTTATTTCTTAATATTTCTTTACTTTTATTTAGATAGCCCCTTAGAGCTTCCTTTTACTAATATCTTCTATTTTCTTAGTAATAAGATAAGAGTACGCCCTTTCTAGAGTTAATAGGTTTACTAAAAGCTATTATTAAGTTACTAAGCTCTTTAAATAGGAAAGAGCCTACTCTAATACTATTACTCTAGTATCTACTTAATCTTCTAGCTAATCTATTATAGTTAGCCTTACTTATAATAATATTATAGCTAATATTTAGTATCTAGTTTACTATAATATCTTTCCTACTTACTAAGGAGCCTATAGATATCCTTCTATAATACCTAGTAAGTTAGTATACTTAAATAGGTTTAGAGCTTATCTAATAATATAAGGTAAAGATAATAGTAGTAATAGTAATAATCTACCTATTAATTATCCTTAGAGCCCTACCAATAATATTTTCTACTAAGTTACCTATAGGAGGTATCTTTAAAGCTATATTATTCTTAAGAGTAAGTCTAATAATTTCTTACTTATAGTTTTTTCTTAACTAGATAATTAGTATATTTATTAGGCTTTAGGCTTACTATTATCTTAGATTTCTAATAATAATAGTTTTAGGAGTTTTTAGTATAGCTTTCTAAGCCTATTTCCTTCTAAGCTAAGTTATATTAGTTTTACTAAGAATAGTATAAGTTATACTTAAGTTTAAGATTCTTATAGTCTTTTCTAGTAAAATACTAGAACTTAGCCTATAGTTTAGCTTTTAAGCCCTAAGAGTACTTCTATAAGTTCTAGCCTCTTTAGTCCTCTTTCTTCTCTCCTATACTACTCTACTAGTAGTTCTCTAATATATTTTACTCTTTCTAGTTCTTTCTTTTTACTCTCTTCTTAGGGTTTACTCTCTACTATCTATAGTATACCTACTACTTCCTATTCTTCCTTAATCTCTTAATCTCTATAGAGTATACCTTCTTACCTTTTTTACTCTTTAGACTTAGAATCTAATATAGGCTATCTTAATCTAATATAGGCTATCTTAATCTAAGTAAGAGTTTAAAGAGTACTTATAGGTATACTTCTAAGTCTTCTAGTACTCCTACTCCTTACTATTCTTCTACTAATTCTTCTCTATATATCTAGAGCTTATCTTCTATTTAGAATATATCTATACTAGTTTATAATTATTTTAGTTATCTAGGCCTAGGTTTCTCTACCTTTCCTACTCCTCCTTCTTAGTTTCCTATTTCTACCTCTTCTCTACTTACTTCTTCTTCTTCTAGTTTACTACCTTATATTCTATAGCCTATTAATTATTCTCTTTTAGGTAGTTAGCTACTTTATCTCTACTATTATTAGCTATCTAAGTAGTATCCTAATATAGACTAGCTATCTACTAACTTACCTCCTTATAATAATAATAATAATAATTAGTAAGAGTAATAGTATCTTTTTATTAGAATTTACTAGTATCTAAGAGTTCTTTAATAGAGTTTCTAGGAGTAGAGTTTTTATTTTCTTACTAGTATTACTTTTAGGTAATTATAAAAGTTATTTCTAGTTTTTCTTTCCTATTACTAACTCTCTCTTTTATTTATAACTCCTACTTAGTATAACTCCTCCTCTCTTTAAAGTTTAGCTATCCTTTAGCTAAGATCCTTCCCTTTATCTAGCTCTCTATTTTTAAAGAACTTAAAGTCTACTAGGTTAAACTCTACTCTCTAAGCTAGGATTTATACTACTTATAGGTAGTAGGTTATTATTAGGTTTAGTAAGTCTTACCTATATTTTTCTTATACGCGTTAACTTTAATACTTAAAGATTAATTTAGCTAGTAATAGTTCTTTAGATAGTTTCTTAGGTAGCTCTACGTTTTTCTATAAGCTTCCTACTTCCTTATTCCCTATTTCTATATCCTCTAGTTTAGATATTAATTTATCTAGAATATCTAATAATTCCTATTAGCTTCTTTAGTAAAACTCTACTATCCTAGTACCTAGGGTATAACTTCTAAATATTATACTATCTAAGTCTATAAACTAGTACTAACCTAATAGGTATACTTATATTACTTAATATAGGCCTTTCTATCTTAGTTATAGCTTCTATTATCTTAACTTATTCTAGTTACTAAATAAATCTTATATAAGTACTAATATTCTCTTAGGTATACCTATAGTATATAATATCTTCTTAGTATTAAACTATTCTTTACCTTCTTCTCTTAGCCTAATTATCCTATTAATAGCTTCTTAAAGCTAATTATCTTATTTATTAAACTACTATACTTAGAGGGCTATTAGTATAGGAGTATCTCTAACTTCTAACTATAGTAATATTTACTATATTAGAATATAGAGCTTAATATATAGGACTTATTCCTAGCTATATATAAGATATATTAGTATTTCTCCTATACTATACTTTACTATAACCTAATTAGCCTATAGTACTTATAGTAGATTATCTACCTAGTTTCCTTTAATCTTTCTAAGGGCTATAATTAATTCCTTATATCCTCTTTTAATTATTCCTTAGCTTTAAGAGTAGTATATACTGCTAATAACTCTTTAGATACTATATAACTAGGCTAAATCTATAACTAGTCCCTTATTTTCTAAGCCTCTATCTATAATTATCTTAAAGAGTATACTTTATTTAGGAAAGATATCCTACTCTAAGAACTTTATAATAGCTTCTAAGGTATTACTCTTAAGGGTCTTTACTTCTATATATAAGCTTACTATATCTTAATATACTACTATAAATTTCTTACCTTCCTTACTATTAGGTATATATACTATATTAACTATAATCTATCTCTATAGTATCTTAGGTCCCTAATTTAGGTATAGCTCTTCTTCTACTATTTAGGGTAAGTAAAACTAATATTCTTTATATATTTTTATATATACTTCTACGTCCTTATATATATTTAACTAATAGTACTTAGTCTATACCTTCTACTATATACTTTCTCTTCCTTAGTATCTACTTTTATTATATAATACTTTTAGGACTTCTTATTATTCCTTTTTCTTATTTACTACTTACTTTAGAAGATAGTATTCTAATCCTTTAGTCTATAGGAGTCTTTATATTACTTTATACTTTTATACTATTCTATAGAGCTTTTAGACTTCTAACCTACTTATACTAATTAGAGTTTATAGAGTAACTAACTATTTAGTAATATTCTATAAGAAAGAAGTTTTAAGAGTATTAAGAATACTTAAATCTATTTTAGTTATAGAGTATATAAAATCTAAGTCCTAAGAGTTTATCTAAAGTAAAGTAAGTATTATTAAACTTAAGTAATAATCTATAAAGTCTTCTATATCTTCTTTAAGTTCTTCTAGTAGTTACTATCTAGGCTACTCTAGCTATCTTAAAAGTATATCTACTACTATATTCTTCTTACCTATTATATACTTTATATTAAATTCTTATATATTAAGAAGAGTAAACTATCTTATAATAAGTACTCCTAGGAGGTTATTTACGCTCCTATTAAGTTAATCTATAAGAGTATATATATTAGTTTCTACTATAAAATAGACCCTATAGATCTATAGGTAGAACTTCTTAAGTACTAAAAGTAAAACCTTATATTTATATTTTCCTAAATCTTAGTTATATTCTAAGAGTAACTATACTCCTAATTTATAATATATTATATACTAAGGGCCCTTTAGACTATTTTATTAAATTACTACTTCTTATCCCTTCTTATACCTATCTACTAAGATAGTTATAAGCCTAATAGGCTTAATATAGTCTATAGAGACTAATACTAGAGTATTAGTCGATATTTCTTTAGTATATTTATTACTAGAGCTACTTTTATATTCTACTTAAACTTTTTATTTTTTCTTAGTAGTTTAAATAGTAGTATAGCTATTATTATAAAGTATTTAATCTAGATTTAGTAGTATATATAAAGGCCTATAAATATCTAAATATCCCTTAATAACTTATAGGTAGGCTACTCTACTATTTTTAGTACCTTTTTATCTACTAGGTAGTAGCCCTTCTTATCTACTATATATTCTATAATACCTATTAAATTATAGTACTATTTAGACTTAAATCTAGAGGTAGTAGCTCTAGCTATTTTAAAGTTATATAGTATCTTATCTATATAGATAATATATTCTCTAATAAACCTTTAGATACTAGATTTAAGAAACTTACTATTATAGTTAGTCTTTAGGCCTTTTACTATAATATTATCTATATATAGTATATAATAATCTAGGATTAGGTCTTATAGGATTTTAGTTACTACTTATATAAACTCTAAGAAAGTTAATTATATAGACGATAGTTAATAATAGTATATAATAAGAAAAGGAAAATAATATAGAAAAATATATAAGTTAGTAGAAACCTATCGAGATATAGGTAGAGTAGAGACGCGACGCTATCGCGCCTTTAGGGGTAAACTATAACTACTTAATACCGCATAATAGAGATAACTCTAAGGTAAGTAATAATACCCTAAATAAGCTAATAATAATTATAGAGGAAATTAAGAAGGAAGGAAATAAGAGAATAAAAGCGCTAACGCGCTAACTAAGAGAAAAGATAGAAGATAAACTAAGAGAGTTAAAACTTATAATCTATACCTATAATTAAATTATCTAAGGTATATAGGATAAACTACCTACTAATACTACTACTACTTAAATAGGTAACTAAAGATAGGCTAATATAGCTATATATATAACTTTAATTCCCCTAAGACTAACTATATATATACGAATTAATAATACTATAGATAAAACCCTAACTAAGATACTAGATATAATATAACCTATAGTCCTATAAGTAATAGCTATATATAAGCTATATAGTAGAGATATAGAGATTAGGTTTATATTATAAATATACTAGAATACTATTATAAAGGTAGTAGACCTCTAAAGAGTATATATCTTAAAGAAAGTATACCTAGTAAAGGTACTAGGTATACTATATACCTTCCTAGTAGATAATAGTAAAATAGTAAATAACTTAGAAGTAATATAAATAGTTAAGTAATAACTATAGAGAATAGTAGATAATATAAAGATTAGGTTAATATAATAGCTATATAATAAAGAAATAATAGTAAACTAATATAGTAACGTACCTCCTAAGATAAGAGGATTATTAATTATTAGGGTAACTATACTAGTAGAATAGTAATAAGTAATTAAATAAGGTATTATTATTAGGGTAGAATACTTTAAAGTAAGACTATATAATAATATACTAGACATTAAATAATACTTTAGATACGGAATATAGGGCTATAAGTAAGGAGCTTACGCTAAGAAGGCGAGGTGTATATAATGCGCTAGTAACTATAATATAAGGAAATATAAGACTAATAATATATACTACTATAACTATAGAAAGAACTATAGAGTATAGTAGAAAAAGAACTACCTAGCTTATATAAAATATAAAACTAATCTTTAAACCCTATATATAGAACTTACTAGATAGTCTATATATATAAGATATAATAAATAACTCTAATAGTAATTCTACTTCTAAACCCTAATAAATAGTATACTAGGTAAATATACCTAATACCCTATAAAAACGCTAGAGCCTTAATAGCGCGTAGGTAGACCTAGATAGATAGAATATATAGCGCGTATAGTATAGGTAGACCCTATATAAATAATAATCTAAATAAACGTAGTAGTATAATAATAAATAATAGAAAACCTAGACTAAATAGAAGATATACCTATAGATCTCTAATAAAAATAATTATAATACTATAATATAACTATAGTAATATAAATAAAGGGAAAGTAAGACCTTTCTTTAATACTATAGAGCTAGCGAAATACTATATACTTATAATATAGGAGCTAGGGTAGAACTAATATACTAAAACTACCTACTACCTACTAGGATATACTTTAGTATATAGGGGTAAAGAATATATAAAAGTCTACTTTATAATAAGTAAAGTACTTAACCTTAATATATAGAAACTAATAACTAGTATACTAAAGATTTATATAATATTAATCTCTACTAAAGAAGGAAATATAGTAGTCTATAATATATATAACCTAGTAAATAAACTAATAAACTATAATACTATTAGTAAGCTTCTTATAGAGCTAGATAAAGAACCCTAAGGATAGGAAATAATTATAATAGAAGACTTTAACCTATACTACCTAGTATAGGGAGGTATAGAGGGAGAACTAACCTAGTAGTAAACTAACTACAAGCTAATATAATAATATAAGGACTATAACTATATACTCTAAGAGGTATCCTAACTTAGAAAAGAGGTAATAGATAGATAGTAATTAACCTTACGTACCTATTAGAAGGCCTAGAATAAAGACTAGAGTACTACTAACTATTCCTAGAATAGGCCTCTATAAAAGACTATATACTAATCTAGATTATAATCTCTATTAATATTAATATAATAGTATAACGTATACGATACGCTATAGACTAGCTCTATATAAGTATATTTATAAAGGATATAGAATAGGATTAATAGGTAGAGAACGCCTAGCCCTTATAAGCCCTCTAAACAACTATCTAAGATAAACTTAAAGTATACTACCTAAGGGTATAACTAAGTAAATACGCTAGAAGGAAATAGTTACCTACTACTAGCGTCCTACTAGCGAACGCTAGGCGAGCTTACTATAACCTTACTAGAAACTATATAATAGATATAGAAGATTAACTAAATAACCTAAATAAAGCCTTAAGGAAGGAGATATAATAGGTAGACTAAATAATATAGAGAATATTTATAAATAATCTTAAAGAAGTAGTAAAGAAACTAAATAAATTAATATAGGAAATAATATAATAGAGTAGAGACTATAATAGTAGACTAAAGCTACTACTATATATACCTACTCTATAAGCTATACTATAATAAGATACTACTAAAGATAATAAAGAGAAAGCTATACTACTAGCTACTAAGTTCTTCCTACTATAAGGTAACGTAGACCTTAGTAATATATAGGAGGAACTATAGCGTACTAATAGTAATATATAAGTAGACTAATAGGGTGAAGATAGACCTAATATAATTAATATTCTATATAAAGTATACCTATAGGATATTAAAGAAGCAATAAAGAAACTACCTAATTGGAAGGCCTTAGGACTTAATAAAATACTAAATAAGATTCTTAAGACCCTAATAAATATAATAAGTAGTAGGCTAGCTATAGTAATTAGCCTATACTTTAACGGACGACTAATACTAGATATACTAAAAGAAACTACTATAATAGCCCTATATAAACTAGAGAAAGGAGACTACTTACTAGTAGGCGCCTATAGACCTATTACTCTAGAAAATATAATAGCTAAACTAGTAGAAATAATTATAGTAAGATACCTTATAGATATAGTAGAGAAATATAACTTACTACTATAGAACTAAATAGGTAGAAGGAGAAATAGATCTATAATTACTATAGTTTACCTACTTACTAATATCGTCTAGATAGTATAGAGAGCTAAGAAGTACTATATAGTAACTATACTTAGCCTAGACCTAGTAGGAGCTTTTAATAATATAGTATATAAACGCCTTCTATATATCCTATAGAAGAAAGGGATACTAAAATAGATAATATAGTTTATCTAGGACTTCCTAAGTAAATAAACTATAAAAATAACCTTTACTAGGTATATAAGCGCGAAGCTCTAGGTAAACGCTAGTATCCTATAAGAGTTACAACTATTACTAATACTATTCCTATTCTTTATCGTAGAGCTTCTTAAAGAATTCTAGTAACTAGATAGTAATATAATTAGATTTAGCTTTATAGACGATATAATACTAGTTGTATAGGGTAAATCTATAGCTAATAACTATAGGAGATTAATAGTAGTATACGATAAATATATAGTATAGGTAAAGAGATATAGAGCTAAATTCGCACTAGATAAATACTAACTAATATACTTTACTAAAAAGAGGAGATATATAGAGGACTTAGCGAGTATAGTACATATTAATAGTAAGGAAGTAGAGGTATACTAGAAATTAATTAGGATCCTAGGTATATAGGTAGACCTAAAACTATAATAGAAAGAATAGATAGAAATATTAGCTAAATAAGGAGAGAACCTCTATAACGCCCTATTACGTATTACTATATCTATATAGGGGCTATTAATACAACGATTATAACTCCTCTATACTATAGTAGCGCGACTAGTTATAATATATAGTACTTAGGTATAGACCCTATAACCTAATAGAAAGCTAATAGCGAAAAGTAATATAAAACTACTTATAGGAGTATAAAAGAAATACCTATAGAGGATAATAGGAGCGTATAAGGGTATAATATAAGGGGTTATCGAATATAAAGTAGAAATACTACTACTAGATATCTATATTAAAGAATAAGTAATTTAGTACGCTACTTATATAGAAGGACTATAAGCTAACTAAGCTATAATAAAAATAAATTAGACTATATAGGACTTAATAGTAAAATATAACTAAAGTATATATAGATTACTAACTTAAGTAGAGACTATAAGATAGAGAGTAAAGGGTAAACTAGATAAACTAAAAGAATAGATTTAGAACTATAGAATAACTTACCTAATAGAGAGAAAATAAAAAGAGAAAATATAGCTCGATCTAGAATAGTCTAAATAATAGGAAAGACTAAAATAAAATATAGGAGAAATTACTATATAAGCTATATAATAGCTTAATAAAAGTATAAGTAATAGCTCTCTTCCTACTATAAATAGAAGTACTAGGACTTAATAAGTAGCTTACTAAAAGACGCGTACTAGGTATTAAAAGGGACTATCTATATAGATAGTATAAATAAATAGTAAAATATATAGTCTTCTACTACTAGCTATATAACTATAGAATACTACTATCCTACCTATAAAGTAAAAGGCTATAGATAGTACTAAGTAACCTAAAATAAGTAAGAGTAATAGTAAAATAGTTTATCTAATAGGGTATACTATACTAGTTCTTAGTAGTAAGAGAACTAGAAAATAAAGATATAGAAGTATACTAACTAGTAGATAGACTATCTATATAGAAAGGGTAGATAGTATAAAGTCCTCTTTCTTCTACTTTCTTTACCTTCTTAATTTCTCTTAGATAGGAGTAAGTATAATAGAATAGGTAGTTAAATAGAATAGCTAATACTACTACTATACCTACGCACTATAAGGGAACTAAAGGGTAGGTATTAGTATATAAGGTATATAATAGGTTTTCCTTTAGTTAGGTTTTCTTCCTTAGGTAAATATCTATATAGCCTATACTAAGGCTAGTACTAGATAGTAAATAGAATTAATAATAATATAACTAGGTTATATTCTTTAGTAGCTTAATTTCTTTAATTAAGCGCCTACTCTAGAATTTACACTATTCTTACCTAGAACTACCTAATAGTAAATATAAGGGGCTATCTCTATAGTATATAAGAAGATAGGATTTAATTCCTAGCCTAACTAGCTTATAATTAAAAGGCTAGTACTTAATTAAGAGGTAGTAAATATAAAGTAATCTAGTAATATCTTAGTATAGGTAAGAGGCTACTTATAGTAACATAAGTAGTAAAGAAGCCTAAGAAGAGTAAAAAATTACTATAATCTACTATTATATAAGGTAGACTTTATATAAGATTACTTTAAGAGGTATAATAACTTATTAATTAAAAAGGATATAAATAGTATATAGAGAGCTAACTAAGGAAAGGAGTTTAACTTCTCTATATACGCGTTCCTTAATACCTTATACTAAGCCTCTTTAGGACTAGCCTCTATACTAGGCTAAAAGGGGAAGGAAGAGTAAAAGAAAGAAAGTAAAAGGAAAGAAAGAGAGGAAATTAAGAGATAGTTAAGTACTATCTCCTCTTACTCTCTTATAATAGGCTACTTATAAGCTTAAGTTCTTATTCTTTAAAAGCCTTTATATTAGCTATAAGTTCTTAATTATAAATATTATAATTATATTCTACTAGAGTATACTTTTTTAAGAAGAAGCCTATTAGTTATTAAATACTATCTATATTTAATTATTTTAGTACTCTACTAGAGGCCTATCTAGAAGTATCTATATAGATATAAATTAGCTTATTTAGATTAAAATAGAGGAGTACTACTCCTATTATAAATATAGCTTTAAAGTTATAAAAAGTATTAATATATTCCTATACTATAGTATTAATCTTATACTAGGTTTTCTAAAGAGGTAGCTTATCCTTTTTTAATAGTCTAGTAACTACTTTAGATTTAATTAGTTTAATAAGTAAAAGGGTTATACTTAAGTAATCCTTAATAAAGTACTAGAGAAATCTAGTATAGCTTAAAAATATAAAGACTTTCTTAGTAATCTTTAGTATTTCCTACTCTTAAATAGCTTAAACTTTAGTAGAGTCTATAGCTATTCCTTTATCTATAATAACTATACCTAGAAAGTAAATAGAAGTTTAATAAAAGCTTAACTTCTTAAAGTTAATATAGAATCCTTATTCTTTAAGGTAAGTAAGAACTACCTAAATATATTTTTTATATTCTTTAACTAAATTTAAGTATACTAAAATATTATTAAGATAAGTAGTAGTAAATATATCTAAATATTCTAAGAGGGCTATATTTATTATATACTAAAAGGTAGCTAGTATATTAGTAAGCCTAAAGTGTATAACTTTATATATATAGGTACTATAGTATATAATAAATACTATAAGTTATTCTAAATTTAGAGAATATCTTAGCTTTATTTAAGTAGGATATTATTTTATAGAAGAAAGGTATAAAGTAGTAGTTCTTAATTATAGCTTTATTAAGTTCGCGATAGTTAATATATACCTAGAGTCTATTATCTAGTTTAGCTATAATAAGTAGGTTATTTTAAGCTAAAGAGCTTACTTTACTAATAAACCTATATTTTTCTATATCTTAAAGGTATTTATTAATTACTTTATCCTATTTTCTTAAAAATAAGTATAGCTTTATATTAAGGATCTTAGCTTCTAGCTTAAGAGTAATCTCTAGGTTATATAGTTTATAGTCTAGGAGGTACTCTATAGTAGCTTTATTAAAGTAAGGTAGTAAGTCTATATATAATTTATATAGTTCTAGGCTTAGTATATTACTAAGTTCTAGCCCTTTAGTTAATTTATAGAATTATATATAGTCTTTATTAGAAGCTACCTTATAGTTAACTACTTTAGATTTATACTTATTAAAGACTAAGACTTATATAATTAAGCCTAGTTACTTTATATAAGCTTAAAGCGCGTAGAAACTAATAGTAGTAATATTAACTAAGGAATTAGGTATTAGTTTATTCTTAGGTAGCCTTTTATAGGTCTCTATCTTATATCTACTAAGATACTATAAGGTAGACTTTATATAAGATTATCTTAAGAGGTATAATAACTTATTAATTAAAAAGGATATAAATAGTAGATAGAGAGCTAACTAAGAAAAGGAGTTTAGCTCCTCTATATACGTATTCCTTAGTATATCGTGCTAGGCCCCTTTAGGACTAGCTTCTATACTAGGCTAAAAGGGGATAGAAGAGTAAAAGAAAGAAAGAAAGGGAGGAAATTAAGAGATAGTTAAGTACTATCTCCTTCTACTCCCTTATACTAATAGAGCTAAAATAACGTTAGATAGGTAGTAAATAACTTATAGCTCTCTAACTAGTAAGATCCTAGGTAAAAGCTAGCTTTAAAATACTATATAGTAGTAATAAAATAGAGTTAGCTAATAAGTAAATCGTCTAAGATTACTATATAGACGAGTAGGATTCTCTACTACTATAATTTATATAGGATATAATCCCTTAGTACCTCTTTTAAATTAATTAACTTAATTAAATTAATTAACTTTATCCTAAATAGGTAATAATCAACTTATAATCAATTAGATAGCTCTAAAGTAATAATTAAATCAACTTTAGGCTTTAAGTTAATTTAATTCGCTTATAAGCAGGTCTACTAGGTAGTACCTAAAATCGCTATAAGGGGGCTATAACTTACTAATACATAACCTTTTAGCTTTCTACAGGTACTTACTCCGTGTGCCCAACTGTTGAAGCCTGCAGTAGGGGCATACTCCCTCTAGCCAATCTCATCAGCATTCAGATGTAATTAAGGTACCTAAATCACACTACTAATAGTATAAGATCTACGTAATTAATAGATAGCCTTTTTCAACATAGCCACTATCATAATGCTCTTTAATATATTGCAAGACTCGAAGAGCGAACAATCTTCATAGCTACCACCACCTCCACCTCCACCTCCTCCTCCTCCTCCTCCTCCTCCTTCTACTACTCCTCCCTATTCTTCTAGCCCTTCTCTTTCAGCAAATACACCTGTCTATGAGTGAAACAGCTCGCGGACGCCAATTAATGACGTTAAGAATACACTATGGGCGACCATCAGTAATAAACGCGTCGTCTACACATCTTCCCACCGACCGCCCATATAAGCAGCCAGCTCCGCTACTAGATACATATGCCAATGCCGGGGTGCAGGAACCGAATACGACGAAGCCGCCCAGGATTTAATAGCCGATGCTTAAAAGATTGCTTCCAAATATCTCAGTAGGAGATCCAGCAACAATGACCAATTCACACCATATAATGTGCGGGGACTTCAACTCATTTATCAATTACAAAAGAGTTTGGTCTAGAACCGACAAGAGGGTATCCTACGCTATTTAACGGTTCGGAAAAAAGAGAAACGGCGAATACGAATATCAGTTATTCGTCAGGATAAAGGAGATAAGGGACGGACTTCCTATCATCATGATTCCCCTTTCATCACGGGAGTGGTTCCATGAAAATTGTGGGATAACCCTAACAGTAAATGCCATAGCGCTTAAAGCTGAACGACCTTAAGAGCAATTAAGGTATAATCAGCAAGGACCTACCATCTGAAGATATATTAGTAGATGCTTGAATTGAAATAGTTTCTACTAGCCAGATAGCGTTCCTCCAAATCGAACTTTACTCTAGTCTCGCCTCGTGTATAGGCTTCTGTACCTTTCTTCCCCAGGTTCCTCCTAGTATATGTCGTGTCGGGAAAGCGTGCACAAAACAATGATCTGAGTAATATAGCACACAAGGTTGCAAAATAACACAAACGTCTCTATCGCGAGCCTCTCTATAGCAGAATTATCTTTAACTCGGCTTAAGATCCAAAATTTTCGGGCCGTACTACTATACCTCACAGCCTCACCATCCAGAACCGTGCCCGAGGTTTGTCCTCCTCTAAACAACCCTAGTCCTTGCTGCTAATACATACTAACGCAATAGGGAAAAGCACTGCATCCTAAGATAAGCCCCATATAGTGATGTTGTATTAGTCCACTACCACTGGTGTTCTAGATACCATTGGCGGTGCATCACCCAAAACCAGCCCCTTCGTCGATACATCCGCTCAATCATGCAATTCACTGAGTCTAGCCGTTTTCGCAATAGAACTCTTGAGCGAGCCACCCTTCAATGCTCTAATGTACTAGTTCTTCGAAGTCTCCAGTTTCATCATCTATTAAGGTAGCTAAATGAAACACACCATCTCTATATTTGCGTTTAAAGGGCGAAGTCATTCAGATCAGATAACAGTCTCGTCTACACATTAAGATGTGGAGCATCTTAGCCAGTGCATCGAGTACCTCGAGTGAGGACCAACTAAAGTTTACGGGAAGCTTTGACCAAATTATCTTGGCATTTCCTTAATCCTCTCTCTATCCATCCACATGCATTACAATCATAACAGGCACTTCTACTCGTTATCTCTGTAACGGCACTGCTCTGCTAGAAGAACTCGAAGACAAGCCATCAAAACGGGTCTACCACAATCGTATCCCAGATTGGCTAGGTACTCTTCCTGAGCCTATCCGTTGCAAGTCTAGCGACGGTTATCAGCATTCAGCCACCTACTCTACCCGTATTTGCGCAAGATCTCGCTCCGCCCCTACAACGCCCTCGAAGTGTCTTCCCCCCAACCCCACCGTCATCCCGATCGTCCCAACCCGGCTACGGCCGGTCCTATGCCGAGTCCGCCAGCTCAAAGAAAACCTCAATCGGAAGCAAGGTGGATGATGCCCATTACCGGAACCTCAACCTTGCGAATAACCACGTTTACCTTCGTAGACATCATCATGAAGTGTTGCCTTCAAATCTTCTTCCACTCATGGACAAGGTCCACGCAGTACGAACGTCCCCCCCACCAGATTTGGCAGAATACCATGTAGACTTAGCAGATTTAGAGTATAGGAAAGGAAAGACTGACGTAGAGGACTACTTCAAGGCGCACATATTTCCCAAAACTAAGGGAGATGCTTTTCGCACCAATAAGAAGATGATATACAAGCATGCCGTTCCTCGGAACACGAATTCACTCTAACGAATTTCTCAGCCTATTCCCGATTTCGTCTATGGCTATACCCACAAAGCTTTCACTGACTCCCAGCAGATTCAGCTAGGCAACATAGGGAGAGAAGTGCGAGCCAATGCTGAAGACCTTTTTTATCCCTTCTTCGTTATTGAAATGAAGGCCGACGGCCCACACAGAGGCAGAGGCGGCCTATATATTACTACCAATCAATGTTTAGGGGGCTCTTCATCCTACGTAAAACTTGCTAACGATCTTTTCTTTCGCCTGGCGTCATGCCATAATCCAGAAATCCGGGGGTATAACAACGCCGCGTTCAGTATCGCAATAAATAGCACGGAAGCTCGTCTTTTTATATCGTAGAAGGAAGACGACTATAAGTACTACATGCAGAGGACTAATATCTACTTACTACAAGAGGCCGACCACCTGCTATAATTCTGATAATATATCCTGAACATTCTTGATTGGGGAAGAACTGAGCGGCTCCTAGCGGTTAGTAAGGCTTTAGGAAAGGTGCTGGACGCACGTTTGGAGGATATAAGCAGGCAAGCAAAGGCCCGCCCTACGCCGTCATTCGATAAGTCGCCCAAGAAGAAAAAACTGGCTGAGCAGCCTTCTCCAGAATAAATCTAGGATAAGACCTAGCAGCAGTATTACCGCTGGAACGCGGACGGAACACATGTATAGTATGAACCTCAGCGGCAGTCTTACGTTCTTGCTTTCGTATTTCTAGCTGGTGTGTTACATTGGCTTTCTCTTTGGTATATGTACTGGTAGAGTAATCCGTCCAATCCTTATTGGCATTATATGCGTCTTGCCGCCAATCCAGATGTAAGTGCCACTAGTAGTGTCCAATGCCAGTGTTTATGCAACTAATGTGCTGCTCGGTAAGGATTTTTACCAGTAAAATAGACGCCGATCTCATAGTAGCCTTGCTGCATGGACAGCCGAGATGAATCGAGGCGCTTGATTGCTGCCTAGCCCTAAGCTTAGGCTATACTAGGAGAGTACCTGCAGGTATGCGAAACAGAGATGACTTATAAGTTCGATGACTGGCGGCATCAGGGGGAAAGGTATACGAAAGAAGCCGTCGCACACATCCTGCGCTAATGTCAGCTAAAAGTCCTATCTTCTTCCTCTGGTTATTACTGAGATTTTTCTTGTACGAAATAATTTCTCTGTTGATAGCCTAGTTAATAAGTAGGGCCCTTATTCTCTTGTAAAGCGCATTTATCTCTTTATTCTTAGCAGCTTTGATCTTTCCTTGAGAGATATAAAACGCACGACCTAGCTCATTCAGCTCAATAGTTTGACCACCATCCGCTTCATAAGGAAGCGCAGTATCAACAGTATCGGCAGCATGCTTGTCCAGATATTGGATTATAGCTTACTGCAAACGTGCGCTGGCAGCATTAAGAGCGCTCAAGTCACACCGCGAAATCGATTCCAAGAATAATAGTAACGTACCGTCAATGCATTTCAAAAAAATAGGCGGAGGTCGCAAAGGAGCGGTAGTAACAGAGCATGACATAACATTGTATAGATGAAGAAATGTGAGACTAGAAGTGGGAATGATTGCTCTTCAGTAAGAGAGACATGACCAGCCACTAGCCTTAGCTCTTTTGATAGTAGTGTAGTAAGCTTAAGGCGGGGGGAGGCGCGGAGCTAATACATGTTGCGCGGCCAACCTAGGTATCGATCCTCGCCATCAATACTATAGGTTTCAGCTGCCGGAGGCCTGAGTAGGGTAGTCGACTCATAGCAAGTAACCCAGTAAACTAGGGCAGTGATTGGCCAGAGAGGGTGCTTCTGCCATCAGACAACCGCAATGAAGTCGCTAGTGCCAGTGCGGTCGTCTCCCAGCCCACAACGAGTGTGAATCGGGCTATCATTGGCCAGAAATAGGGCTTCTACCACCAGATGACCATATTCACAGTGTCGCTGAACAGTCGATTACATCGACAATTACAGCTTAAAATATGGGCTGCGTAACTTATCTTTTTAATTAATTAAGCAACATGCACGCCATTCAAGCTTTATCTATCACTATTGCTGCTCTTCTTCTTGTATTTTCTCTCGTTCAATCGATCTTGCTATTATTGTAGTCTACGGCAAAGTCTATGCTTGCGAACAGCTTATTTATCTTAGGGAAGGATAAGGTGATAAGCTTCATCAAGTACAAGGGGAAAGGAGGCAGAGGCGCCAGAGCCAGAAGGGCACGAAGGGCAGGCACCAGTTGCGCAGATGATCTAAGCGTAGGCTGCAGAGGATTAAATTACTATAGAAATAAATTATTACCCTATTCTTCAGTTCAATAGGTTCTTCCAAGCAAGCTTGCGCGGCCTCGCGACTAATCTAACCAAGGGTCATATCCAGTATCAGGATGTAGCCAGCCGAGATCCTCCGCAATGTCAGACCAATACAGAAGCTCTTCGCCTTCATCGTCTTTCCTGGATTGCTTCTTTTGCCTTCTACTCTCCCGCTCCTTCTCTAAGCGTAGCTCCTCGGCTTTCTTAACTTCAGCCCAGGCCTGGAATGCTTCCTTTTCTTGGGTACAGAATAGTACAACCGCTCTCGTAGCCAAGACATCCTCCAAACAATCGTAGATAGCGCCCTTATTCTTCCGGATTTCAACATGAACCAGTTCAGAGCAGAGTGTCTGTAATCCCCACCAAATGCGGTGAATGCCAACAGCTTTTCTTGACAAGATCCCAGAGTCCACAATACGAGGATGTATTATCCTTAAGGCATCCAAGTCGTGCTCTAATGCATGGCCGACAATAATAGTATTACTATCAATATATTTCCACAGCTCTGACCGAGCTCCTTCCCAGCCCAACAGCGTCTATCCTTGCCGAGTCGCATTTTCAAGTGTGCTTTTCGATATACCATGAATTGAAGACCGTATCTAGGTTATTGGTTCTCGGGGAGACACATATCGGTTAAGAATTACTGCGCCAGTAAAATAGTCGGCAACGCAAAGTAAAATAGCTTCACTCGCTCCACCAGCAACCCCTGCCATTTCACAGTCAAGGGCAACCGCAAGGAATTTCGGTTGCGCAGAGGCTAGTGGGGTTTATTGAAAGTCTTTGTATTTAATCGCGCGCAGAGGCATTTGGAAATCGTGTGTTAGTAAGGTCTTACAGCCTCTTCCACCATCAGTGCAGCATTTATGCGGCCTCTTTAAGTTCTGCAACATTTAGAAGTATAAGCATTTTCCCGACATTAATCATACAATAGGACGCACCCATTTATTTCGCTTTTCTCGGTGGAAAATACACTCTCGACCGACCGCGTTCTTTTCTTTGCCTATACTATTTTAGCTTGACAGCTACAATCAATAGGGGAAACCTACTATTACAGCGCTTGCATTTCCGTAAATTGGAATAATGTAACGGATCATACGGATGTATAATATAGCCGTTCTCCTCGAGCTCCACCGGCGTATAGCAATGTGCCGATAGCGCATTAAGTACTGCGACATATTCAGACTCCACAATCATAGACTAGGGTACATCTTAAGGGACGGTCTTGCCTGCAGGTATTACTACCTAGAGAGTACTAGAGCTCGATATGGTTGCACTTAGCGGTTGCCCATATTCGCACTTCGTTGTATTAATACGAGGCCCGAGTGCCTATAGTTTTATCAGTTTAACGAGAGCAGCCGCTTGCTGTTTCTTGTGTACAGAGGAGTTTCAGATATGTTGATCGAGGTTCGCCTGTCCTTTGAACGACCTATTACACGGCGTACAGTAGGCTAGCATCGTGGTTGTATTGGGTCGGATTTGTGAAGTTATTGAGCGGGGTAAGACCTTATCCCGAATCACACATCCGTCCACATCTCACGTGAACATAGCAGAAAAGGGTTTCGAGGCTCCCTTTAAAAATGGCCAAAAATCTTCGACAAGGGTATTTCAGGTTTTCGGCGAGGTTACATGACTACAACGGGGGTGCATAAAAGGATAGGTGTTGCAATAGGGCTCGGTTCAATATAGAGGAACTTAGCTCAATATAGGAGTACGCGAGTGCGCATCAAGTAAGCGAGCTCTTCGAGCTTCTCTTGTATATATATAGTACTCTCTCTACATAGTTTCAAATTAATAATCTATCTCCCACTCATTCGTAAGCTGCTCTACTCGTCACAGTAATTAACATAGAGGCTATACCAACTATAAGCGTAAAGCTTAAGCACATCTTGTTAATGCTAGCTAGATCCCACATGTACTGCAAGATTCACTATATTCGGTTCCTTCTAGAAGGCCCACGCGCCTAGCTTTGCGTCCTTCTTTCTCCTCTTCCTCCTCTCATAGGATTGCATACCATTTCGTACACTAGCTTAGGTTTTTCACGTACCAAACCATCCTCGTCCCACATCCATTTCGCAATATCAACAAGATCAACTAGCGTCCTCATATCTTTATCTGTCGCAAGCCTATCGGCACCTTTTTCAAGAGCAAGTTGAAAAGATCGGGGCCAAAGCGGCTTGAATACTGAGCGCAGGACCAAGAAGCGTGCAACGGTGTTGATCCAGTCTGGTCCCGGGCGTTAACATTGGCACCATGGTCAAGAAGGATGTGTATAATCGCGAGCCTTTGGGCCATCTTGGGGTTAGATGCGCTTGACAAGTCGCAAACTGAATGCAAAGCCGTTTCTCCGTCTGACGTAACGGCGCAAACATCCGTGCCGTGCTCAACCACGGACCTCACGAGGTCGGCGTCGCCGGTGCGTGCTGTGTTATGGAGTACCGTTCGCCCATCTAAAGCAGTGACCTGGACATTCGCACCACGCGCAAGGAGGAGCTTGACGACCTGCTCGTGTCGTTCGGGATAAGGTATCCACGTATCGATTCGCTTCGGATATGTGGCGAATAGAAGTGGCGTCCATTGCTTTTCAGTTGAAGCCTTGTCAATGATGGCCCCTTTCGATAGAAGAAACTCTACGACATCCAGACGCCAGTCTTCGCAGGCCGTGTGAAGCGGTGTTCTGCCACCAAGATCCTTTGCGAACAAGTCTGCGCCGTACTTGAACAGTAGCTTCGCAAAGGAAAGATGGGCGGCGAAGTGTAGAGGCGTGTCCAGGTTGGCGTCTTTGACAGTTGCTTTTGCTCCTGCCTCGAGGAATGCTTCAACGAGACTAGCATCGTCGTGGAAATTCACGATAATGCCAAATAATGGTGTACGACTACCGACAGACGACTTGCAGAGTTGCAGCCCACTTTTTAGTAGTAGACGAACTATGTCTTTGGGAATGAATGGACTATCCAGAGTAGCCCAGAACGCAGTCAGCCCCAGCTCTGGGTGCTCCCAATTTACATCTGCACCAGCTGTGATGAGGTTTTGCATGACAAGCGATTGCCTCCCAGGCTGACTTGGATCCTGTCGGCATCTGTCGTCACAATCAAACTCTCGCGCTGCGCTTACAAGTGCAGAACTCAGATAAGATCGGTCTTCTGAAACCGAATCTGCTAGAATTCTTTTGACATGCACCAAGACGAGTTCGACCCCCTCAACGTGCCAGCACAGTGCCGCTCGATTTAATGCAGCACTCAAGCCCTCTGGTCTCGGTAAGTCGGAAAAGTCATTTTGCCCCAGCTTTTCCAAAATCGTGCGCATACAATCCACGCGATTGAGTGAGGCAGTCCAACAGAGAGCGCTGGCCGGCGTTTTGACTCCGAAATCAATCAGCGCTCCAAGTGCATGTCGGGCACCAAGCCATGCGGCACCGTTGATAGCATCGAAAGGCGCCATCATACATGGTTCAATGCTGTCCGGCAAAGCTGCATCTGCTCCGGCAGACAGTAGTATGCGAACAGTCTCTGCATGATCTCCGCAGATTGCGAGTTGGAGCGGTGTACATTCGAATATGCTGCGAGCATTGATGTTTACACCAGACGTGATCAGAGACATGACTTGGGCATTATTGCCCTTGTACGCAGCTTTGTGCACAGGCAGATCGCGATCGTGTAGCGGTTCCGGCTCGACGGAATGAGTCTCACGTAGGTCCTGCTTCTGGTCGTCACTGCTTTCGATGTCTTCCGGGAGTGTTCCAGCCATGCTGCTGTGCATTTTGATGGTGAAGAGGGGAGAAGCTTGTTGCCGTTGCTAAATAAGTACCTATACCAGTTGGAGTAATAATTTATAGTAATTGTATAAGCAGTCCTTACCTAAATAGTCAACCTTTACTACGCTATATATAAAGCTTGAATACTAATTTAAGCTAAAATTAGGTTATGCAAGGGTAAGGCGAAGCTATATTCAAGAATAGCTTCCTTAGAGCGCTTTTCAGTGCTATAGCTTTAGTTGTAGAGGCTATTGTCTTGATACGCTATTCACGACGGTTGTTTTTGTAATTACTATGAATTATTGCCGTACCTGGTGCCTGAGTTATATAATTGTCTTAGCCTCAGTTCTAGTCTGACCGGCGCAAATGCTGGCAAGAAACGGCTCAAAGTAAATTTTGCCGTCAAACGCGCCGATCGGAGCATGAACGCCGCTCACAATGACAAGAAACGCGTTGCATTATAAGATAGCACCTTTTGATTGTAACGTAAAGAGACCTCACGTCCGTATTACGTTGTCACGTTTCTCATGTTGTTTTCAACTTTTCCGACCTGGCCAAGTCCTCAAAGGGAGATTGGCAAAATATATCATCACAAAGAAAGTCTAGGACACTGTCTGGTTTGCAAAGTAGGTTAAAATTTTCAAGAACCCCTTTCCAATTGCTGTATGCAGCTTATCTTTGATCGAAACCACGCCGAGAAAATCGTGATCATCAAGGCTGTCCAGGGTCATCCACGAGTGGAAAACGAACGAGACGTCCTTAAGCGTTTCTAGAACAGAACTCCCAACTTAAGACCACTAATTGATGAGATTGAAGAGCCGTCTGGTATCCCAACAATTGTTTTAAAATATCTCGAGGACCACTTACTGCACGCATCGATCAAGAAGACCCTAACCGAAAAGAACTGCGGTACACCCCCAAACGGATACTTGAAGTATTGAAGGTCCTTCACGAAGAGGATTATGTACATACTAGTAATTGTTCCCAAAGCTCTGATTAAACTCTTGATGATTTCCATAACGATGTCAAACTCGACAATATCTTAGTGAATTACAGAGAAGGTGAGATCTGGTTCTCGGATGTCTAACTCGGCGATCTGGGCGGCACATACCCTGCAGATTCCAAGTACGCCAAAGAAGGCATCCCTGTGGGAGCTCCTATGTGGAGTAGTCCAGAAGTGATTATGGAAATGCCTTGGAATACTGCCACAGACATTTGGTCGTTCGGCGCTATGGTGCGTTTACCTCTCAGAATGATTTGATAAACCGCCAATCTCACACTTCCCTCTACAGCTTATCAACCTCACATACGGAGGAGATTTCAATCTTTTCCGTCCTCGAACCGTCCCGTATGGACATGAAGAGTATGGTCTCGAAGCCCTTAAAAGGCAGTTCCAATACTTCGGTTCATCCCCTGCCAAGTACGAAGAAATTGCGAGCCCGGAGACTATGCAAGCTATACTATATCTCATGCAGGAGATTCCAAAATCAAAAACAACGCCATTCTATACTACGACGAAGAACGAGATTTGCAAAAAAGATAAGGAATTCATTGGAAAGATTATGGTGTTGGATTGGAGAGATAGGCCGACGGCAAAGGAACTTTTGAAGGACGATTGGCTCAAGGAAGACACAGGAGAGTAGAAGAATAAGGAAGTGGATAACAATTTTCGGTATACTGTATGTAAACTATAGTACAGATTTACACAAAGCAGCGTTCAGTTGTGTTCTCAGATGAAGTCAGTTCCGGAGAATGCGAGGGAGATATTAAAGTAGTTCAATTTGAGGCGCTTCACAGGTCCGGCGATAATACTTTGCAAGCAGCAACCTTGCCTGTCGCTTCTCCTTAATCAATTTGAAGCATGGCTATAACGCTTCTACGACAAGACGACTCTTCTGTGGATCAGAGCAATCGCAGTCCTATCTCCATTACTCCACCTCCCAGTGCAATATCATCCTCCACCTTTCCCTCGACACCGGTGACCACGTAGTTGCTGCGTGGAAGGTACTAACTAATAGCTCGAAGTCGACGTCAGTGCGTCTGAGGGACCGTTGGGTCATTTCTTTCCTGTATACTCTAAAAACTTTAGCTTAGTTTAGTCGAAGACGTAATCCTATTCAAAGCCGCCTTGGCGGAATAGGTTGCGGAATAAGCGGCGTAGATAAGCGTAGTTAGGTGTCTCATTAGGGCGAAGAGAGCAGACATGCTTAAAGTACCTCTTGAATTCCCCTAGAATGTCTTTTAAGAGCCTGTACGCTGCTACTGACTACTTTCTCTCTAGATTCAATTTCCCCTTCTACCCCCTAGTTGCCTTCAAATCCTACTGTGGGAACTTTGAAGGAGGTATAAGGGGACATGTCTAATCGCTTCTATGTTACCGCGAGAAGGCTGCTCTAGGTTACTAGGCTAGCAAGATATTTTCCTTACTAATATCCTATACTTACTCTTCTATAAATGTAGGTTGATGCTAGCATAACGCAGCGTGCTGATTATAGGATAAATGTGCTTGTCCTAATGTTTAATCTCCTTGGCCAACCCAATATCCGTAATATAGAGTGTATTCCCTTGTTTTGCCGTCGCCTATAAGTATATTGTCCGGCTTCATGTTTCTATGGATGTACGTTGACGGTGCGACGAGAAGGCGAGTGCTATTAGACGGAGTACCAGTATCGATAGGACTGCTCTACAGCTGCATCTAATGATTATCAACATTCTAAACCGATAGTTAGCTATTGGGATCTCGATCTATGGGAAGCAGAAGTACCCGCTGTCTTTCGTCACATCTGAGCTAAGAAGCTGAGGTGGGGCGAAGAGTGTGCGCCATGATTTTAAACAACACAACGTCTGCAGCAGACAAATCGGCCCACACGGTAAAGTTTTTGTGTGCCCGTGCGTGTTGCTGGTGACATACTTGGGCATTGTAGAGGGAGCTCTACCCACTCTACCCGGTAGGGTAGAGAAGGTGTCTCCTCTACTCTGCCTGGGTAGAGGAGAGAAGAGGTGGGTAGGGCTACCCACCTCTACCCACCCCTGATTGGTTAATTAGATCTTATCATTTGATAAGATCGTAGGATTGTGGATGCTGAAGCCCTTGAGTCACCTAATTTTATTGATTCTGCTTAATATATATTGTGTTGACCAGTGATCTTGTTGGATTGGAGACCCATTGGGCTGGATTTGGCTGGACTGGATTGGATCGCCCATGTCTTGACTAGAACTATTCCTAATTGGGAAACCCGCTATCCATAAATAGTAATTTCTACACCCTACCCACTACTCTACCCACTCTACCCGGGTAGGGTAGAGGAGACCATTCCTCTACCTGGGTAGGGTAGAGAAGTGGGTAGAGCTCCCTCTACTCTACAATGCCCAAGTATGGCTGGTGAGATACAGCCGAGGTGCGAGCCGTTGGATCGTCCTTTCCTTCTTGGAGTTACTGGACGCAGTCTGGATCGTCGTGCCTGGGATGGTTGGCTGGACGCTTGGCTCGCTGACTGGTATCATCCTTTCGTCGGCCAAGCTTGAAGAAACCAGTTCTGGATCTAGATTTTGAAAATTCGGCTTGCTCGGAGACTTCGAAATCCAAGCTAGCAGGCAATATATTAAAATAGAGAGGACTTAGGTATCTCTAAGACTCTACTAAGTACTCTACTAAGTACTCTACGTCCTGAGAGACCTTAGAATACTACTTATTAGTATACAGTATAATTAATAGACTTGCTAAAAGATCTTAAGTAGATTCTACTAATAGATAATATGAAGTCACTCATTGGATCTCCTTAAGATAGCCAAGAAAAGAAACTAGGCTAATAGTCTATCGTTTAATGAAGTAGATAAGAAATAAGTCCGTACTACAAGTAATTTATCATTAAATTAATATAATGGAGTTAGGATGCTAAGGCATCCTAATACATAATTGGGGAGCCCGCAAATCCTCCGTTAGACGAGGATGGGGACAAGTTTGTATTCGTTGTTCGAAATCATATCAGTAAGTGTAACCTGAGCCAATGTATCTGTTGGGCATCTGACCATCCATAGACAAGGAGAACGGGAGGAGTACTTACTTTATTGACATCAAATCCACAAAGCTCCGAGACATGATCAAGGAAGTTCTAAAAGGCGTGAATAGGACCACTCTCAAACAAGACAAGCCAATAAGGTAGATCGAGGCCTAGGGACTCATAGTAGTAAGGACGTACTTGCACTTGCGATAGGTGGGGGCTCGACTTTCGAAATCTACGTAGAGATCGCAGCGCGCAAACGGACTTGATATCAGGTCAAGCTTATAATAACAATTACAAAGTAGGTAAATTAGCGGATAGCCCGCCCGCGGAGTGAAATAACGGTAGACGGAGTGGTATCATGAACACTAGAAAAAGAGAAAATGGTTGCTGGTAGGGGAAGGATAGGAGGTGCTTGGAAAGACGGAAATTTGACCAAGGTTCTAGATCGGTACGGACGCGATCTTAGAAGTTTGAATAGAGTACTGGCGAGCATTAGTCCAGTAGCAGTAGTAGTAAAACTGCGACTTCAATCACAATCTTATTCTATTATTCGTGGCTAGTGAAAAAGGCTGCTTGATTTGGTCGCAGCAACAATGAATTGGACCATACGGTTACTAGTTCCCTAGCCACTTCGAAGCTCACGTTGATGCTACTTCCCATATAATCCATGCATAGCGTCGCGTTCTGCCTTAAGGGCTACAACAACACCCTCCGCAGTTTCGAACCGGCGCTCAATGCAGCATCCTGCAATTACATTCTCAAATAGTACACCAGATAATTCCGGAAATGTTTCTCGTTCGAAAAGCGATCGCACGGCTTCATATTTAAACCTCTCCTCATCCTGGGGCACGCGTTCATGGAAAGGATAATGGCCAGCGTTGGTAATATAGAGGAGGACGCCCAAACCAAACATGTCAACTTTTGGAGTGTCGAATCTTTTTAACTGGGTATCGAAAAACGGCTCGTCAGGGAGCAAGTGACCATTTAAACCTAGGGCGTTGCATTTAGAGCCACCAAAGTCGGCGAGAATTAGGTCTAAACTCTGGTGGGCCTGGTGGACAAATACATTAGTAGTATTTAAATTTGAATGGATGATGCCCTTATTGTGGATGTAAGCGACGGCTTCTGCAACTTGAAGGCTCTATTTGCTCCGCAGATTGTTGCCGATCCCGTTCTTATCAATGTACGAACGAAGGTCTCCACAATTCGCCTTGCCGAGCAACAACCCCTCCTTATGGCCCTTAACCGTGTAGGGCCCGTAGTATCTAGTACCTAAGATTGGGAATGCGTGACTACGGATGTAGGAATAGAAAATACTGAACAATTCGAGGATGGTGGCCTAGCATTTCCAGGAGTTGCTTCTCTACAGCGAAAGCATTTTCGAACTCAGCAAGTAGTAGTTCGTTATCAACACGGCATGGCGATTTGCAAACAAGGCCTTCCCTCAGACGGTAGACGGTGGATGTACGCCCTCTTCTACTAACTACATCCATGGGGATAGAAATTGTGGAAGGCAATAGTTGCGGGTGCAGGGCTCAGTGGGTGGATGGTTCGGTAGGACGAGATGAGCACACGCGCACCTTGGTGTGGTCGGCCCGAGCGTTCAAAAGAAACGAGCTCCTTCGTATGCTGCTTGCATCTCCTTGTCGCCGGCAACTGGGTGTTCCTGGAAGTACCGTGTCCGTGCACTCAATGCGCCGGTTCACTCAATGCGCGGGGAACATCAAATGACCCAAACTTCAATACCACATAACTCTACCAATATGAGCCCAATTGATGATGCGTTGGCAGAAATTGAATCGCGAGAGCTAGGAGAAGATTTCTCGTATACGAAGACTGCTGCTAAGCATGGTGTTATACGCTCTACACTGACAAGAAGACACCAAGCTCTTACAGCGTCGCGCATAGCCAGCGCCTCTACACGTTAAAAACTCAGCCCACAACAAGAGAAGGAGCTTATACAATATATAGAAGAGCTATTAAAGCGACGTATACCACCTACACGACAGATAATACAGAATTTTGCGTCAGTAATTGTAAAGGAGCCAGTAAGCGAGAGCTAGGTTACTCGCTTTATCAACCAACATAACGTCCATCTTATCTCACGCTAGACAACTGGCATAGATAGTAATCGCCACCAAGCTGATTCAGAGGCTAAATACAAGCTATACTTTAACTACCTATAGTCTAAAATTACTAAGTATAGTATTAAGCTACGTCACACGTATAATATAGATGAAAAGGGCTTCTTAATTAGAATTACTAGCTATTTAAAACGAGTCTTTAGTAAATAGATGTAGGAGTAAAAGGAGGTTATAGTAAGCCTTTAAGATAGCTTACGTAAGTGGATTACTCTCCTAGCGTGCGTATGCGCGGATAGGTTAGCGTTGCCGCTAAGCCTTATCTATTAGTTAGATTCTAGAGCAATATAATTAAGCTGGGTTAAAGATATTAAGGTAGGAAAATACTTAGTATATATTACCTTATTACCTTTAGGCTAGATAAATAATAATATAGGCCTTACCTAGCTTAAATAGGTACTTAATTACTATACTAAGGTAAAAACTTAACAATCTTACTAGTTACTTATCCTTAATAGCTATAGATCTTATGTTACTATAGATTTTATCGAGTACTACGACTAAAATAAGATAATCCTAGCTATCTTTCCTCCTTACTCAACCTATATACTATAGCTACTTAACGTAGTATTATTTAAGCCTCTCTTAACTACATACTTAGCTAAGCTCTTAATCTATCTTTATAAGAGCTCTAGACTACTCTAGATTATAAAAGGAGACTTCTTCTCTTTATTCTAGAAGGCCTAGATAAGTTCCTTTAAAGAAAAGACTATACTTAAGTCTTTTAAAGTAATAAGTATATTACTAGTTAATCTAGAGGTAATACTCTAAAGGTTTAGTAATCCTACTCTAGATAAGTAGGAATTACAAGAGAGCTCTATATTAATACTTAGTAGATCTAACTAGTGGAAAATAGATCGCCTTATATAATCTATAGTTAAAGATCTAAATAATAAGGACGCGTAGAAGCTTAGTTAATTATTCTACTCTATCTTAGTTAAGGTCTAGCTACTTAAATACGAGAATAAGGGGCTTAAAGAGGTACTAGCTATTAAGAAGAAGCGTAGGAAGTATAGTAAACCTCTTAATCTTTAATAACGCTAAGAGTATTATAGTAGAGCTATAATCTAGTTACTAAAGAAGGTTAGAGAAGTACGTACTCGTGAGAAAGTAAAGGAGTGTAAAGAGAGAGAGCTATAACTCTAAAAAGCTAAGAGATCTAAGATTAGGAAGGCTACTAAGCTATATAAGCTTAAGATAGCTAAGGAGAGGTATATAGCGAGAGAGGTAGCTAAAGTAGTAAGGGAGAAGGAGAAGGCTAATTAGGTAGCTAAGTAAGCTTGTAAGAAAGAGGCTTAAAATACTAAAAGAGCTCTTTAACTACTCTAAAAGAGAAAGAGGGAAGCCTTGTATACGTTTACTTAGAAGAATAAGTATAGGGAAAAGGTAGTTGATACTATAGGTAGTAAGGAGTCCCTAGGAGCTATATTAGTAGCTCTACTTAAAACTACGCGCTCTAGCTATAGTATTAACCTCCTAGGTAAATTTAAGTAGTATAAATTAATCGTACGGGTCTATTTTATACTCTACTATAAAATCTTATAATAATAGCTATTATAGGTAGTTCTATAGCCTTATAATTAGTTAGAGTAATATAGTATTCGCTGCATATTAAGTAAACCGGCGCATTAGGTATATGGATATAGTAACGTATCCGTGCGCGTATTACCTACCTTCCCTAGCTTTTAGTACTAAAATTAATAAAAATTAAGAACCTTAAAGTAGTATAGCTTTATAAATACTAGGTACTTCTAATACCTCTTTTAATATTTATTACTAGTCTTAGTAGTAATACGCCTAGCGTATTATTAATTCTAATATCTATAGGTTCTGTAGTTAGGTAGAGTACGCGATTAAGAGATAAGCATTTTATATAAAATTAAGATCTACTAAGCTAGCCGATAGGGTTTTAAGCTACCTAGGGTTTCGAGCTACCTCTTAGAAATTAGCTACCTATCTAAAAATCGTGTTTATTCTCTTAACCTAGTTATAATTACTACTCTATATATATAGACTAAAGGGTTCTAGCTACTACTTTAGTTACTACTCTCTCTACTTCTCTCTCTACTACTTTATTATTATTTTATAACTCTAAAAGAGTAGAGGCCTATATAGCTACTATAATTATCTCTATATCTATAAAACGTTAATTTAGGTCTATATAAACTTTCTTTCGTAGCTACTAAGGCTTAAGAGCTTTAAGTTAACTATAAAGTCTTTTATTCTCTACTTTAAGCGCTACTAACTATATATTTACTACTATAAGTACCTTACCTACTTTTTTAAAGAGCTAGTAAGTCTTATAACTAATACTCTTATTCTTATAAAGCTCTCTCTAAGCTATAAAAAGATTACAAGAACTATAAGGGGTAGAGAGGTAGCTCTTAGTAGGTTAAGGCTAATTTAGATGTAGTAGCGTAATAGGTCTTAGGGTTATTTAAGATAAGTTAACTACCTAGTTAATATTAAATAGATAGATACCTATAGTAGCCTATCCTACTTATATAACTCTCTTAGTAATTATAGCCTCTTAAGCTTTATAGTAGGATATAATAAAGCGCTCTTTCTTAATAAGTACTATATTATTAAGGTAAGATAGTACCTAGATTTACTATTAGTAGAACCTCTTTATAACTAAGAATACTAAGAGGTCTAGAGGCTATAGGACGTATAAAGAATAAGGAGGTAGAAATAGAAGTTAAACTTTATTCTACTTATAGGCCTATAGGAATTTAATATTAATATAGCTATTATAGCTATCTAAAATAAGTATCCTCTAATAGTTATCTACTAGTACTATATTAGGTAGAAATACGCGCTTTAACTACTTAATACCTATTATATTAGATATCTAGCTATTCTTAGAGGTTATATAAAGCTAGTTAGGAATTATTATAGGAAACTAGGTACTCTATAGGTTCTTCCCTTTAAATATAACTAAACTATATAGTTTCTTACCTATAGCTAATATATACTTAATTATTAATACCTACTTATAATTCTCTAGTAACTAATAGTAAGCCTTCTTTTTCTAACTACTTGCAAGTACTCTAGTATTTATATATATACCTAGAGCCTTCCTAGTTTTATCTATATTCTATATATCCTTAGCTCTTATACCTAGCTATATATAAGTCCTCTTAAAGAGCTTAAGAAATGCGCATATCTATTCTTATATTACTCCCTTAGCCTATATAGCCTCTATCTTTCTACTTATAACTAATGCAACGCGTAGGTTATACTTAATAAAGAAGGATAACTAATACTTACTAATAGGATTATTATCTCTATTTATCCTTAAGATTCAATTTACTATTTCTTAAGCGCGAGTATAGGAGGGAGGAAAAGCGCGTGCGTCTTCTTTAAGGATCTATTATACAAGAAACTCTTCTTACTCTAGAGTTAATTACTACTAGTATACGTGGCTAGTTTAGCTATTCTGCGTACCGCGTATACGCGCAGAGAACGTGGCTCGAGGGATATTGTATGCTTTCGCAGCAGCTCTTTGACTTAAAAAAACACCAGCATCAAGATCATTAATAGCTGCTTGTATAGATTCTTCACGGTTGTCCATTTTGGTAGGGTGGTTGTTGAGATAACACGATTTTTAGATGGGTGGCCGATTTCTGAGGGGTGGCTCGAAACCCCGGGTGGCTCGAAACCCTGTCGGCTAGCTTACAGAGGCTAAACTGAGCTCCTTAGCTAGCCGGACCGTGGTCTATTGTATCGTGTAAAATTATTGAATGCAAGTAAGCGATGGCGACTCATGCAATGATGCATATTCTTGGCCATTTCAATCATGGATTCTTACGCGGAAACGATCAACGTATCCCCGGCTTGCGGGAAATGATTATTGAGATCAAACGTGGAGCAGGATGCAGTCACTGAGCGACTGGTGCTTTCCTGATCTGTTTCTTCACCATCATTTGCTTAGTCCTCTTTCATCCACCCTCTCTCCTTCTTTTCCGGATAGGCTCCAGCACTTCGGATAATGGTGTGGGAGGGTGCAGTGCAGGTATATTCTCTATAACCGAGGATGAACTCACTACGCTGGCCGTCCTTGTCAGCCCTACATTGACAAAGTTCTCCCAGAACGTTGGGAGCAGCTCTTTAATTCCTTGCAGTCGACAACCCAAAGCATGGTCTTGCAAGTTCCGGAGTATCGCCCGAATCTCTTCATTGTCTCTTCCCTTGTCAAGCATCCCAGATTCGACCTGCTCCATATGGTGAATGATGTTCCCGTCTTCATCCTGTTCCCGTCAATGTACCCATAGAATTATCGATCGCATGTCTGTCGTGGCAGAGAAATGACAAGTCTCAATAAGGCTAGGCACTTGAGTTGGTCTCGCGATAGTGTAGAATTGATGCAGGTAGTTGACGATCGCAGACCCGTCGCGGGCTCCCTGTGGGATTGCTTGGTGATGTGTCTGCCCTTTCGCAGGACTCTTCCATTGAGCGGTAAAGAAAGGAAAGTAAAGTTCCGTAGTTAGCGCAAATCTAGAGATCCCCTCGTGTTAGTCGCCTTGGTATTTGTTGAATATCAGCAAGGAGCGTAAGATGTACATACCGATTCATGGTATTCTCCTCCCCAATCGTGAACGGTGCCATCAATCTTGCCGGCCTGGCCTTCTTCGATGGAAGATATCCATAGCAATGATCTGGCTGTGGCGTTTCCAACCGTATGTTCTCAGCCGCAAAACTAGAGGTAGAGGGCAAGAATTGGGCATTAAGATTCGGCTTCGCAGCACGGTTAACGCCCGCCATGCCACCTTTGCTAGCAGGTACCAGAAGCAATTTTTCTTCTAATAAATCTATACCATCCTGTTCGGACCGCGACCGTGCTATTGGTACAGTTTCTTAAAGCCGCTTTGCGTTTGGAGACGGAGCTTCCCGAGGCTTGCGAAGGCCCGATACGTGCTGCTCAAGTATGCTTGGGATTGGGGCTCGCTCGTCGTAAAAGATGTTGAAGAGCTGTAGCTTGTCTTTTGGGTCCATTCTGTCAGTCAGACTGCTTTTCTCCGGCGACCGCGATCTCCGGGATAGCGACGACGGCATTGGAGAATCTTCTTTACGTAGACGCTGTCGTAGCTGGCGGAGGTTTTCCTGCGTAAGTGGAAGCGGAAGAGGTGGGGTGGATTGCTCGGACTGCTTATCATGCTCGCGTTGTGTAACAGTACCTACAGGTAGCGGTTGGGACGAATGAAGCTGAGGAGTGAATTTAGAGGGCGAATCGCACGGACTGTTTGACTCTAGAGGTGGCGAAGAGAGTCGATACGAAACGAAGTGTCTATAGTGTCATGGTCAGCAGCGGCAGCAGCAGCAGGTAGGAGCTCGACGATGCCGTACTTGTGTCGGGCCTGTCGCTTGAGGCGCGATCCGTCGGCGCGATCGTCTCCTTCTGAGTGCGTACGCTTCTTTTGCATGAGTTTAGAGAGGTTGTGTTTTTAATGAGCGTGCAGGCGTAGAAAAGCGGGTGGGTGTTGATCGAAAGGGATGACGCGATATGGCTCGCTGTTGTGCATGAAGGCGGTGACAGACGGCAGAATAGCCCCACCATCCGAACCCGAACTGCTTGTTCTAACGTACTTGACTGGGACGAGGAAAAACTCCCGTGCAGGAAAATCAGAGGGGTACTTGAACTTCAAATGGGTATTACTCTACACACACGCTTACAATCATGCTTCTGCGGAGCGAGGATGTACCCTAGTTACTTGTGATGAAGTAGCACCTCTTCCAATACCCCCAGAACAGGAGCTATCTGTCCCCAGAGGCCTGCCGTTGTCTAGCTTCTATCTACAGTAGCCCCCCATGCTCAGTATATTCAATGTAATTCATGTTAGTATTAGACTATCAGTTTTATGTACACGGTCCTCCGTTATCTCGTTTTCTACCAGGTATTGAATATCCTACTGAATATAGGAATATTAATTATGTATTCCTACTACGGCGTACTGCAAGGCCCCCACCTACGGGGAACAAGTGTAGCAATCTATGTTACTACTCCTTACAAGGTTTAAGCTAGCCCTAATAATATCCTATACTTCTTCATTACAAGATGCAACCCATAGGGTCCATAAGCACGAGGATCCGAATCTGCCCATAGTAGTTGCAAAGTATCGCCCAAAATAGTGATGTGTTTCATGTCGAACCGACTCGACTGTGTTGCGCTGAGGAACATTTGTTGTTGTTGAGGAATAACCATACATGTTCCTGCGATGACAAAAGGCCATAGAACATTGCCTATGTACTCTGAAGCTAGGATTTGGGGGGCATAACTGAATAGTTCGTCGATGTGTCCCTGAATAACCTGTTTGACCACCGGATCAGACAAAACTGAGCCAGCCAGAGCTGTTGCAAGATATATGTATAATCCCTGGCGAAAAGAATTACCCATGTGCCATCGTTGCTCTAAAAGCGCGAGACAGTCCGTATGGCGGGATGGTGGCAATGTCCACGAGGCCACACGGTCATAGATGTCATTGTGTGTGTAGCAGAGGGCTGCGGTTGCGTGGATTGGACTGACGACTTCTTCAGCCAATCGGCGCGATGCTAATAGGCTCACCTCAGGTATCAGCTTGCAAATCTCGTGGCTACCGGCAAATAAAGCGCCAAACTCTGGAAAAATCACAGAACTCGCTCCGGAGATGACAAACATGTCAAAGGGTAGTGAACGCTCTGCAGCCACACCATATGGTGTAATGGAATTGGTAAAGATGAGGTACAAGTACATCTCGATACTAGATCCGAGAGTATTGAGACTTGTCGTATCAACGATGTTACTAGGAAGTTCGCTGTCTAGAAATGATAATACAAGTTGACGGCTAGCACGAAGGTGGTTGAACATAGCCCCTTGAACATCGCCAGAAACAACCTAGACTGACCTCAGTACTTCGTCAACCAAATTCTCAGAAGTCGACTCTCAAGGCTTAAAGTGGGCGCAAACGCGCGAACCCTGGGTAGACTTACCTCGTAGTGGCATACTACTAGCAATATTCGCAGTAGCCTCTCTTTCTTCTGAAGATCGTTGCCGTTTAGCTGAGCGAATTCAAGCTGCAAGCCTTTGATCATCCGCGAATAATGCAGTGTTGTGGCTGTGGCGATCTCGCTGCTATTGGGGATCTTGTGGGATAGATGTGCACCCCCGAAGGCCAGCAAGCTATGCATGAGCAAGTCGTCTAGATAACCGAGAGGTAGCAGGAGGGTTGCGAAAGGGTTATCCTTCATTGGCGTCATAGCAAAACAAGGTACGGTATATCTGAGATAATGTCGAAGAAACATCATGGAATGTGGAGTAAGTCCACATGCGGAGTCAGAACTGACAGGAATGGTTGCAAGGGGCTGGTAAATCCCCCCAGAGGTATGTTGGCCTATCCGTGTAATAGGATCCAACTCATATCTATTGTTACAAGCCCGTACTCCAGACGGCCACTTGCAGTCGAGCATGTTCCTTCGGCAACCAGCACAACGCGGCTTTCCCTCATCGCACTTTTTCTTCCTAGATCGGCAGGTGAGACAACCTGCTCTAGTTCTAGAGTGTGGTGGTCGTGATCTGTGGGTGCGCTGCATTTTTTGTTTGTGTAGTAAAATATAATTATCTACAGTCCGCTAGTATAGCACAGCTATCTCTAAAGATGTGGGAAGTAAAATACGCAGCGTGAGATCATCGAGAGAGAAGAGCTGCTGACGCGCGTGTGTGCATATTTGGATCCTGGCAATTATGCTACTTTCGGTTTAGCTGTTGTAAGGCGTCCATGGAAAAAGTGCAGCCAGCCTACATGGCACAGCTGGGCAGCTGCACAGCGCGGTTGGAACACTTGGCAATGTTCTTGTCCTAGCAGTTGCAACTATTCTTTACACCCGACACCTGAAGTTCACTCAATTTCCACCGTCAGGCCTATGCTGAAAACAATTTTCAACAACACAGCCTCTATCTCAAGACACTAAGCTGATACCGCGGTTAGACAACGTTCGAGCGCCGTCATGGGGGAGGCCCTATGCCCTCCCTTTCAGGTATAAGAGTGCGATAGCCCGATCAATATAATGATTGCAACTAGATACCAAGTTGTCTTCGCACAAATTCGTTTTCCATCCTTTCATCGCATTACACATATTCTTTCAAGTACTTGACGACCATTTTTATAAAAGAAAATGCAATTCCCATCAAGGCTATGGACTTTGATTTTGGCTCTGCAATCCTTTCACCCCAACAAAAGGTCGGTATATGCATCAATATTAAAGGATTTCGGCAGGTCTTCTACGGATTTCGACGTCATTATTGTTGGTGGGGGTTATTCAGGACTAATGTCTGCTTACACCCTTCAACAAGCTGGATTGCAGACACTAGTATTGGAAGCAAGGGATAGAGTCGGTGGAAAAAGTCGAACCCAAACACTTCGGAGCGGCCCTGGAGTCATTGAATTGGGTGCCACATGGATTAATAACAAAACTCAACCAGCTGTGTTCGCTTTAACCAGAAGGTTTGGGTTGAAAACACTCGAGCAGTATACTCATGGAGATACCATCACACAAGGTGGAGACGGCGCAGTAAAAAGAATACCTCCTCAAGATGCCGCTGATGTGAGAATAAACCCTGAGCATTTGTCTGTCAAAAATGCTTAATTGTACGCAGGTCAATAACTTTTCCACGGAAATACAAGCTCAATTCATTGCCCTTGTAATGAACGCAGCAGAAAAAATCAATCTTCGAAATTTTAGCAATTTTCCAGAGAGAGAAGATGTTTCATTTCAGGATTGGATAGGCCAGCAGGGCCTGTGGGAGTACCCTGAGACTCAAATCCTGGCAAGCGAAGTTACCAGTACCCTCGTCGGCCGAGAGCCCGACGAGATCGGGGCACACTATTTTCTTGATTATATCAAGTCAGGTCATGGCCTTCAGAGTCTAACAACAGAAGGTAGAAATGGCGCTCAGTCACTTATGCTCGAGCAAGGTTAGTACCTAGGCGACCTATAACTCATCACGTATCTTTCAGTTCATTACTAATATAACCTCCTCTATATAGGTACTACTTCTGTCGCTACAAGTCTCGTTAACGCTATGAAATCTGGCAGTGTTCTTATGAATACACCGGTTACGAAGGTTGTCCAGTTAGGTACCAACTCGGTCGTAACAGCTGGAGTAAACATGACATTCACGGCCAGGAAGATTATCCTTGCCATCACCCCGCATACTTATGCCAATATCGAATTCTCTCCTCCCCTTCCATGCTCGAAAAGACTCATTGTCGCACGCTCTAAACCTGGCGTGTATGCGAAAGTGATTCTAACGTACACTGAACCATGGTGGAGAGCTGCAGGCTTGGTCGGAAAGTTTCAATCAGCTGTCGGACCTATTCGCTTTAGCTGGGAGACATCAAACCCTGCCTTGTCCCAATATAGTCTGGCAATCTTCATAGCAGGAGATAGCGCGACGTGTTGGCATGCTTTTCCTGGATCAAAAAAAGAAGCTGAAGTTGTCAAACATTTAGCTAGTCTGGTAGGCAAAGAGCTTGCTTCGAAGGCTCAAAACGTACTCGAAATCAATTACATGGAATGGACAAAGGAAGATTTTATCTTGGGAGCACCTACGGCTGGATTTGGACCAGGAATGCTGCGTAAGTATGGAACCGCCTTCAGACAGCCGTTTGGAGATCTTCATTTTGCGGGAACAGAGTTGGCATACGAATGGAAGGGTTATCTCGAGGGCGCTATAACTTCCGGACAAAGAGCCGCAGAGGAGATAATTGAGACCTTCTCAGTGAAAGATTAGTGGCAGATTTTGTGTGGGCAACAACTGTTTGCTCGAATAACACACTTGATATCATTTGCCCTTCTAGCTATGTTTGCTGCCTAAAGTTATGGGTACGATTACGTGGTATCAATTTTAAGTATTCTTCGTGCAGTTACGCTTATAGACATACATTTTGATAGGGCTTTCGCAGATCATTTTGGACAAAGACCCCACGTCGACAAAATCCGCGGTTTATGTCTCTTCGATGCCTAAGCCTTTACGTATAATTCTCTCTTCATCTTTATGCCAAAGACTTTTGCTAACTCGTTGTCTCTGGTCGATTAATATGCTTCGCATGTCAATCTATGACACATGCTCTGTATAAATCACGTAATGCTTCATTATATATATTCTAATGGTTAAAAGAGTAGTATTTTCTGCTTGTGATCTACTTTCTACCAATGTATATTTCATGGCTTTATCTTCAGCTGTAGTAACAATGGTTTAGCGGATTTACAAACTGGTTATGAAATTCACTACCAATAACTTCCTTTCTAGATCTGAGAGTATCGTAAGATATTAGCTAGTTCGTCAAAACTCCGTATTTAGTATTGCAGTCTTGCGATCATTGGGATTACCAAAGATATGATTGATAGGGGAGAGCAGAGGCTCAGATCGAGAACTATGACCCAAAGAAAATTCCTTTTTGCGAAAGTGCTTATGGTAGGAAGCGGTCTTGTGTCTGCGTAAAATGCTTCGGTGGTTAAACCCAGATCGTACCTAGTCAGTTTGGAAAAATTCTCGCAACGGACGCTGTTGCCACATACAATATGTGTGTGGCTTTCGGTGAAGTGGAGGATCCGCCGTGACAGAACACGTTCTTGTAGCACCCATGCTCGTCTGTTGAGTTCGCTGTTGTTCACATCATCAAAGTCATGCTTTGTGTCGCAGGTGTACATCTGTATCCCATTTCTGGAAGTCATAGTGAATTGAGGGAGAGTGTACCGGAGAAATCCGTGTGTTCAATCCTTTGCTGCGTCGGCAGCAATGGTACAGCAAGCCAAGCTAAATACCGTTTCCATGGTCTGAGATTCCTTGTTCCAATCGTCATCATCATCTTGAATGATACACACAGCATCGATCCAACGGAATCGCTGTCCGATAGCTCGCGTAATTCGAACGGCATCTTGAAATGTTTTTGGATGTCGATAATGTTGAACCCATTTAACCTAGCTTTATAATTTTCGTTTATAGTACGTGGCTCTCTTTCTGGACCCGTTGGCTCGGCCTTTCCCCAGCGATGGGAGAGGGCAACAAAGCTTCTGACGCTAGCAGGATTAGGAGATGCTTTCTATCCTTTCAGCATCGAGTCCGTCTCCACGAGCTTCAGAGAAGGTGAATCTTGACTACCAACATCAATGAGCCTTGTTGGCAAATAAGACCGTTTATTTTGGCAGTAATGACTCTTGTCACAGTCTTTGAGCCATAATTTCAGTAGCTCGAAGTATAGGAAGCTTCGGGTATGTGGCGATCCTTGCGAGTTATTAAAAAGTTGAGTAGCTAGAACGTCATCCGGCTTCTCTGTCCACACGGACTAATAATAATTCATCATCACAGTCAGATACAAGTTTAAAAGTCGATTATCCATCAGGCCAGTCAACTTACTTGCTACACAACCAAGCAGGCCATAGTCAACAGTCATTCCGCATTGTCTATTATCAGGTTGGCTAACTCACAAACTATGGTTAGGCTTTGGTGTTGCAGGCCTGTGCGCTCTAGCGTCAAAACTGCCCAGTGTAACTTCTCCAGATACCAGCCACGCGGTGAGCAAAATAGTGCCCACTCGCAAAAGCTTGGCGAACCACCACACCAGCCAAACTTGTATACAAAGCTGGTTTTACGCGATTTTTGAGCTGAGTTGCGCGTGTGTGTAGTTGAAGCTATTGAGTATAGTGTACAGAGCTATATATACGAGTTTTATGGAGTTGAGCTGCTCAGTAGCCTGTCATACGACCCTCCATATCTATACAATCCTGGAGTCTCTGCGGCATACTATGGATACGTTCGTTAATAAAATTGTATGAGACTCGATCCCAGCCCTCTCTCGCAAGCTCTCTTGTCTCCATCTCGTTCCAATGTGGGTGTTTTTTAAGGTGTTGTTTCATAACTTGCCAGCAGTTTTCTATCGGAGAGAAGTCGGGTGAGTTAGGAGCGTTAAAGTAGTGATCTAACCCATGAGTTTTCTTCTAATTTGCGACGATATTACTCTTAGAACCTCCGCCGTGACCAGAATCATTATCTTCTTCTAGTATAAAGTGTCCAGCTGAAGGATCTTTAAGCCATGGGCCTACAATCGGGTTGAGTATTTAATCTCTATATACCTTAAGAGAGAGCTTGCCGTTGGTGTTGCCTGGAGTATTATAGAAGTTGAGCTCAGTTTTGAAGTTATAACCAACGCTAGCCCATATATGAGAGGTCTCCTACTACCGCTCATCATCTCGATTGAGCTGCTCTTGTATGCAATTAGCGCAGTATCTCTCGCCAGGCCGACGGATAATCTGCATCTTGCCTTGAGGACCAACGCGGCAGTGTACTTCGTCTGAAAATCTAACGTTTTCCCAGTCCTCTGGCTCTGGTTTAAGGCAGAGGTAGGTCTCAGCGAAGAGTACTCTCTCTGCTGCGCAGCGTTGAGATACCCAGCCTTTAGTGCATGCAATGCATTTATGATAATCAAGAGAGCCAAGCGCTCTCTTTAGAGTCCACTAGGACACTCCAAGATCGAGTTCTATAGCAAGTTGCGCCCAACTTAATATACGAGCGTCCCATCCATAGTCTTGTAGGAACCTATCTGCCTTGTGCGTATCCGCGGTAGAGAGGAGAGGCTTACGGCCTCTCCTCTCAGGCACAACCTCATTGTTATGGTGAGTTCTATCAAACATGTGATTATCTTGGCGAATTATAGCCCATCCTGCCTCTTTGCTAACGTTGTTGAAGGCAAAAACGTCTGAATGATTGTATGGTATGCCGTAGGCATCGTTGAAGTCACAGGTGCCCTTGATGCGAGATTTTCGAGGTGTATCAATATTGGAAATACCATTCCTCGACATGGCGATTCAATTCCTGCAAAAAAAATGAAGTTTAGAGAAGTATTGGTGGAGTTATGGGAGCTCAAAGTTGTGTTGTTGTCTAGAAATCAAGGTTTGTGGTTCGCCAAGTTTTTGTGAGTGGGCACTATTTTGCTCACCGCGTGCCAGCCCACCTTAACGATACTAAGAATGAGAAGATTTCTCACGCTCTAAAATCAACATACCGAGAATCAAAGGATCTCCAGATGTTGCTTGTTTGATTCGTACCTTAATTATTACCCTTCCTCTCGGTCAATCGGGAAAGCCGGAAATAAGGCCCGTTCTCAACAAGGGCACACAAATTGAGTTCAAAAATATAGCAATTTTTAACAGCTTTTGTCTTGTTTTTGGTGGTGAACGCTTACAAACTCAGACAGGCCACGTTATTGGCTAAGAGCTTCGGTACGCGCTAATTTTGGTTATAGATCGCGATTGGTAGACAATTATACGATTCGCAACATGGTGTAAGATTGGAGCATACCATTCCACCCAATTAAAGCCGCTGAATAGTCAGGGCCTGGCCAAATCACCTAACTAGGAAAGGTCAGTGCTGTTGGCGCGACAGGGTATCATATTGCATGTACATATGTATCGAGAAACGTTTACTCTCTATCAGAGGCTGTAGGCTATCGCCGATCAATGCCGGGCCTTACACTCACACTTACATATCTAACCGTCCCATTAAGTCAAAATCCCGACTCGCACTCTCAGATGGCTCTTCGGGCAACAGTTCGTCGTCTCATACCGTCTTCAAGTTCTACGCCGTGGTAACTCAATAACAAAAATCGGGGAGATTGCAGACAAAGCAGATATTGCGAACCAAACTCAGAAAAGTTTAATTGTAAGGGTAGGCAGCTCAAGGAGATGACGCAAGATGTCTCCCACTACGGTCTTATCTGCAGTCCAGAAATGGCCAACTCTTCGATAGCCCTCGGTAGAATCAGCTTCAGCCTGCAACACAAGACCGTGAAGTTGTCGATTCCGGCAATAGGGGTAGACACGAGCATTCTTGAATGAAAAGATCGCAAGGCAGACACAGCTTTTATGCTGCAAAGGAGATAGCTCGATGTCGGGTGCAAAGTGTAGTCCGAGCTTGAACTTGTGAAAGGCGAATATAGACCCTTGTAACCGCAATTTTCCACTCTGAATAGGAGGATCAAGTCCTTCTATCTCTTGGAAACTACATTCGCGAACGTGTAACTTGGAATCTTCCCATGATCCGGTGGAGGTTTCATTGTGAGTTTCTTGTAACAGGTGTAACACCTTGCCGTCGACGGATGCCCAAGACCAAGACGGAATCCGACGGTCAGGAGGCCTGGAGACCAAGGGTTTATCAAGCTTCCAGAGCAGGTCGAACGGGACCATCTCTTTCCACATTCCAGCCACGAATGTAAGCTTTGTGCGCTGGGCGATGAATTTCGCAACGCCATAAATCGCGATTATCTTGTCCTCACCCGCTTTGGTCAATTCACATGCAGAATACCGCCCGACAAGAGTGTACCAGCAGTCGTGAAACTCGAGTGTCTTTTCTTGACTGCTTCCATTAGGGGAGAAGTGAATTAGTGTTTCAAATGCGCCACGCATGCCCGACCGCGCCGACATGTCGATGAACTCGCGTGCCTGCGGTCTCCACGAAATATATTCATTAATCTCTTTGGATCACGGCAAGATAGATCTTATATCGCCTAAATTTATGCAGGAGCACAGCCCGGAGCCAAAGTCGGGATTGAGAATTTCGGTCGTGGAAAACTTGGACGCTTTGACAGCTGCTGTCCTGGGGTGTATCGCAGGCTACCTTCCGCCGTCGGATGCATCCTCTTGGGATAGGGTTTTCCAAAGCAGCCACTACAACTTGCTGCCTGCACCATATTGCATTCAAACAGGACAAGCCCGCTGCAGAAATGCAGGATCCGGCTTCCGAGCACCCGCTCCTGGAAACACCACCCACGCTTTGTCAGTCGCTCTGACTCTACCTTTTCCACAAATAGTTCCGCAATGGCTGTGTCTTCTCTTTCCGAGAGCGTTACATCTAGAGAGCGTTACATCTAGAGAGCTGTCGCCTTGCTCTCGTAGAGTGCACCCGCCGGCTAGGCGTGTCTTGGGGAAGATGCAGCCACCGTTGGAGTCCGGAGCTGCCGTTGCGGAGAGCACACATATCGCATTTGCATAGTATTGTCCCATATTCTTAGACTCACGCTTCCAGTCTTCGTGATTATCTTGAATGATGCACAGAGAATCTATCCAGAGATATTGAATGTCAAGGTTTTGTGTAATGGTGATAGCATCGCAAAAGTTCTTGGACAGTTTTTCGATAGCGATTGATTCAATCATGATTGAAAAGTTCTCTTCTGTGAGACGATAGTTCCTTGGGCCGCCCCAGCAGTGGCTTAGGGCGATGTAGTTGAAGGGTTTGCCTTTTGGTAAATCTTGAGTCATTACGAGGTGAATGGCGGGGGCAGATCCGCTGACATCAATCAGGCGGGATGGGGGGTCCGTTTTTGAGATAAATCCCAGGCTGCAAGCCTTGTGATTCTGCTTGCACTGGTCGATTTGTGTTTTGGCCCATTCCATGATGGCTGGGGAGTCGGTCATTTGCGAAGAGTCGCATTTGTGTGCCCTGGAGACTACGACTGTTAGGTCCGACTCGTCTCGCAGATTGGGCAAACGTACCATTGTGTACTTCTCCAACAGCCAAATATTTTGATTTAAATCCACTTCCGATAACTTGTATACTCAGTGATGGTGCTTCCGACCAGATCTTCTTCTCTCGGACTCTGATCGTAAGCTTCCGGGCTACGGATTCCAACTCGCCATCAGGTATTGAGGGATTGTTGGATGAAATGGATACTCGTGTTGACGGGATGGCGCGATTCAAAAGATAACACAGAGGACATCTCCCTGCCGAATCGCATAGGTCATTCATAGTATGATGTTTGTGCTTCTCATACGGCAGCGCGAGGCGCCAACAAGTTCCTGTTAGAAGTGACGAAGAGCTCACGAACGACTCGCACGTATCACACAACTTGGCCTCCCTCCGCTCACAGCCGAGTTCACATTTTGATCCTACCCCACGTTGGGAAAACCGTGATGCACGAACAATGACGAATTTTGCAAGAAACCAGGCGAGTAAGGAGATGCCAACTCTCGAGACATGCAAAAACTGCGAGCGGATCAGACGGAGCGCAAAGTAGGCATACATTAATAGAACATCTATGAGATGGAAAAGCATCAAGACTATAATTTGAAGACAAAATGTGACAAAGAGAAATAGGAACCAAATAAGGTATAGTATACCAGAGGTTAAAAAACCCAAAATTTTCACCAGTGCCGGCAAAGTTAGCTTCCAAAATAAAAGCAGGAGAAGTACAAAGCATGCCAGGGAGAAGTACCCCATGGCCTTTAGGGTTTTAGGAGAGGTGCTACTACTGTCGTGTGCCATTTCTGATGATATTGATGTGCAGATGCATGAATGTTGCCAGGGACAATGAGGAAAGTTGATAGACCTGATGTTGAGCTGAACAGCTTTGAGGCGCCAAGCCTTCGAAGCCAACGTGGCAGCAAGAAATCCAGTGCTGCAACCTTTTACATGATTCTGTGCTCAGCAGGCGTTGAAGACACGAAACAACATACTACGATCAGCACAGAACGAACAGCGAACTGTTGTGACCCAGTCTGCACTTCAGGCGGCACTGCAGATCATTCACGTGACGTGAACACCAATTCATTACGTAAGATTGAGCCGTAATACCCCAGCACAGTAAGCCGAGCTAAGCTTCTACCAGGAGTCGAGCATCCTATACACTATACACTATACACTATCCACCGTGCCATACCGAACGCCTGCAGTTTGGTCGTGTCTCTATTCTCTCTTGCTGTGTGACGCTCAATCTGAAGAGTGGATTCCCATGTCTAGCTTAAACAGCGCTGCGGAGCAACGCAGTCTCGCGGCGCAAAACCCCCAGCTCGCTGTTGCGCTCGCGGGCCTCACGAAGACACGCCTCCACAACGTGGTCAGCAGCCTTGCAGCATCCGATCGCACTATCGAGGCCGCACTCGAGAAAGCCCTTCTCGTTGCTGATGTGCCAAACCCAGACGTACCCTCACGCAAGCGTAAATCAAGCGCACCGCACCCAAAGCGACCCGCCAAGCCGCGTTACCTCGTCTGCCAGCAGTGTGAAGCCGATTTCGATGTCACGGAAAACAGTCCTGAGGCTTGCAGATGGCACCCAGGCGAGTGCGAGCCAGATTACGACAGTGACTTTTGGGCTGATCATGATGAGAGATGTCATGGTATCATCGCGGACTTAAGGGACGAGTATCCAGAAGGTTTCATATATGATTGTTGTGGAGAAGATGGGACGAGTGAGGGATGTGAAGTAGGAAGACATGAGGCGAAAAAGTAGGGGGTAGACGAGGGTGGTAGGGAAGGGCAAGAGAGGATTGATAACAGTAAAAAGAATAGCTTATGAGAATATATTCGTAGGCAGACAGGTACATTTTTAGAAGAAGAAGCGCGAAATTCCTTGAATAAGAGAAATAGATGTTACACCAATGATTTAGGGATTAGTGAGGATTAGAACGACATTTGTTTGTAATGCAAATTGCCTTGCTCCGCATATTGATTAACGTCCCTTTCTCCGTTTTATTATTGCCCTGATCGACAAACAACACCCTTCGTCGTATAAACGTGACGTCGTCGACGGTCTGCTTCAAGTCATGCAAGTAGCGGTCCTTGATATCGGCCGTCCAGAACAACCCTTGCCAGAACACCTTTTCCATCTCGCCCACGAGATCCTGGGCCAGCTGACGGAAGCGGCTGAGGTAGATTAGAGGGCCGTTCAAGTAGAAGATCGTCTTGTCCACGGACCAGCACACATCGCCCGAGTTGCCAGCCGGCATAGCAATGTGCTTGCCGTATGCGAGCATACATAGGCAGGTTAGTACAGTAAAAGTTGTACAATCCTTGTATTATTGTACAACATGTAGTATAGTACAATCGCATCTAGCTATACAATATTGTACAATCTTTGATCCGTACCTTCCGATTGGCTCAATTACATCTCATCTGTTGATTAGATTATGAGATTCTCTTCAATATCTCGTGGTATACCCATAGTATTGCAACCTAACGCCACACAGGCCTGATCCCGCTGGATAGATGCTCAAGCAGCAACGAATGTGTACCAAGCACCAGTCGCCGCTCATAAGGATTGCGGAGGTGTGTGAAGAGATCCAGATAGACAGAGTGCTCGAAGTTAAACCATATGCGTGCCCGCCGTAGGTAGGCAGGCCTGAGGTCGTAATACGCGAAGACGAAGAACAGGCGCGAGCCACATCCGAAGACTACCGTCCAGGGTAAGTAGACCTATACCTGGGCGCATTAGTGTGCAACGGCAGGGCAGGCGCTATGATCTATACTAAGCTATTAGTAGCCAGCTCGGATTAGGGGGACGCGCATCTCACTAAGCTGCTAGCGATTAACGCGCGATGCACAATTTACGGGCCGAATATCATAGTACTCTACTATAGTAAGTTAGTAATACTAACTAGCTAATTAGTTACATATATTACGTATCCTAATTATATATAGCCTTAGGTCCTAGTTCGTAGCCTTCCCTATATCCCTAGTCTAGATTAGGCTCGCTGTCGGGATCGATATGGTTTTGAGGCTAGGGTGATTGTTGCGAGACCTCTACTCGTAACATAGAGTTTAGTACTCTAAACTAAGTCTCTTGAAAGCAAGGATTAATATTTCGCCTGTTACGCCTATATAGATGATTATCAATATAATAGGTACTGATGAAATCGGCTGAAATGGATTACGCTGTTGAATGCTAAGCCTAAGTCGGATCTAAAAAACATGAAGACGCGCTATAGCTACCGCTCGAACTGGTAAAGTTCCTCGGTAATATATCTTTGGACTCCTCGGTTGTATCCACTACCAGTACCACACTTGCTTACATAGTAGATTCCACCAAACCGCCTCTAAAGTACGCCCATCTCTTCAATCTCTACCTACCCGTCCAATTCCTACCAATGCATAGGTTGCTGATTCATATACTTCTCCATCAATGGTGTAAAACTCCCATCCTCGTTCATCAACCTCGCTGCTGGGCTCACAAAATTATCCGGCAAATGAGTCATGCAACCAAAAAATGCATACTCAAACACCCAATCTTTCTCATCCAGCCAATTGCACACGTCGATGGTAAATCCCTCCACCGAGGGCGCATGACGGCTAATACTCGCAATCTCGGACACAATGACCTTCTTGTCGGGAAACTTGTTATGTAGGTTTTCGATATACTTCTTTGCATCCGAACCCTCGGTGCCGTAGTAGTGCAGGCCAAGATAGTTGGGTGGAGATGCTTTGACGTCGGGGTGGTTCATGAATTCGATGATCCAGTCGGTACCAGCAGGGTTGGAGGCACAACTAGGAGAGACAAGTTCCTTGTGGCGCTGGTTTCGGAGGGCAGGAACGACCTGTTTTAGATTGTTAGTCCTCTTCTATCTCACTTTTCACGAGTTCGGGACTGGTGGATGCACAACGGACCTGATCCTTCCAGTATTTGGCCGCTTTATCAACACTGATGCCGTTGCGCTCGGGTTCATTGAAGAAGTGCACAATCCGCTCCTTGGACTCGAGAATCCAATTCCATTCTTTACCACTAAGTTCGCGCTCAAGATGAATCATAGGGCGGAAGGGGGCACGACCATTGAGTTCGGGAGGGACCCAAGAGTTCCAGTTGGAGACAGAAGAAATGGGGCCATTGAAGTTGACATTGTCCATTTGACGAGGGACTTTTTGGGTATTGGTGTAGTCCCAAAGGATGCAGCGCTTTTTGATGACCATTGCGAAGAAAGTACTTGGGCAAAAGGGACGAAAAAGTATTGATGAGATATGCTTTGGTAAGCCTAGTGAAAAGTTTTAGTATCTGGATGTTTAGTTGCACTTGTGGGAGAAGTTGCTTGTTGATATAGTCCCAAAAATGTCATGTTTCGGTCGGACCTCTGTGAAGCGGTATGCATGTGCGCCATCATGGATGTGGCTGGCGTTTTGGGTGCCGGTGTACAATCTGACTGTACCGGAATTCCCACATCCAAATTCTCCCCACCGCCAGTCGGAGGCAAAGTATTTCTGTCCTATTAAATGGCCAAAGACTGTCTAGCCTATGTGAATAATAAATGCACAATCGCTTTGCGGTGTGCGATGGAGCTATACTTGTGGGTGCAAGATCGCACTTCGCCTAGTCACTTTTCCTTTAGAGCACGTGCCCAGTGAACTTGGATCATATACGTACCAGATCGAGTGGATGCAATGCGACTATTGCCGCCTTCTAGCTTTTGTACCTAAAGATTGCCTAAGACAAAATAGCTTAGCATTGCTTGATCCACCTCATCGTAAAACAGCGGCTTCGCAACTCAATGAGCCATCGTATGAAACAAAGCAGGCCAGCAAGCACCACAAAGAAGAGCAGGCTGCGCCCTTGTCATTGAAATCTACTGGTTGATTATGAAAGTGGATCCATGGCATCGTTCGAAGATCTCTAGAGCGCTGACTGCTAAATTCGATGCAAATATTTTTGGGATTATGCGGTGTGGGTCAGCCCAGCTGAATGCTGGAGGCCCTCTGCTGAATTTACACCGCACCAAAACCGCCGCGAGAGATTCCTCGACGAATTACACCCTAATGGAGACTAAGCTGGTATTCTCCATGTATGATGAAAGCGTCGGAATGAAGTATAAACCTAAGCAGAAATTCGTGTGTTTTGTCATGATTCCAACAGCTCAGCATTCACCAAATATCATCATCCTTGCCATAGATCCTACCAAATTCCACCGTTCAATTACTTTTACCAATTTTAAAACTTCTTGCAATGGGTGTCCACGACCTTATTGTTAAAAACGAATCCAACCACGACCAACGCTTCCAGGTCCACGGCTGGAACAACAACCAGGACATCGTTATCAGACCCAAAAGCGAATACCGCATAAAAGCCAATGACGGGTCCTCGGGTGCCATCATTGCCGTGCACGATGGGCAAATCGGTGAACAGGCCGAACTCACCAAGTCTGGCTTCATGGGCAATGACTTTATCGATCTGTCAAACATCTGTGGCGCGGGTGGCAACCTCATTGTAATGCAGGTCGGTGATCCTAGCACTGCTAAGGGCGATCCGAGGTTTATGCAAGGCCTTCAAAATGCATGGAACAGGGCCAGCCAACAGACAAAGAACGAGCTGGGAAATTGTGTGACGGTAAGGGAAGGCAGGGCGGTCCGCATCGCTGCGCCCAAGGACTTCCCAAAGCTCGAAGCATTCGTGAGGACCTTTGCCGATGGCAAGACGTACATTGGTGTTGGGGCCTGGAATGGACGTGCTGGAAACCCGAAGGATAATGCGCAGGTATGCTTTGCACTTTTACGTCCGATGATACTGGGCTGGGCTGACATTTGTTGATGAAAAGAGTTCGGCAGGCAAGGGGAGCAAGGATTGCCTGATCATTTACAGCGATGACCCGATCTGGATCCCGGGGTAAGCGGTCTTTGATTCTTTATGGTAGATTGGGCCACTGATTCGATCTTAGTACCGCTCGTTTGATGGATTTTGCTGCGACTCCAGATACTGAGAGCCGCGAGAGAAATTTTGAGAACGCAGAGAATAGTGGAACTGAGGAGCACAGCGACGAAGACGCTTCCGATTCGGCCTTTACCACTCTCGCTGCCGACCCGGGCCCAGGTATCGACCTTACCAACAAATCCAATAAGGAGACCGACTACTTCTTCTATGACAACTATTGGAACGGAAACGGCACTGGTGGCGCTAATTTTGACTAGCCTCTTAAGTCCGTCAAGTTGTGGCCAAACCAGAGCCAATTTGTGAGCTTGCCTCGTACCTTCAAGGGCCGCGTCCAGCGGGGTACGCAGCTCCCTTGCACTTGGGTGGAGTTCCAGCTTGAAGCTTCGAACGATCACCGAGCGCATGGTGATATTAGCCTGCAGCAAGGCTGTGACGGCGCGGCTACGATTGCTTCTACCGATGGAACGAATGTTTCTAATGGTTTCGCTCACGATGTTGTAACTGGAGCACCCGAAGCGGCGATCAGGAGGAAGCCAAATGGGGAACGTGCGACCGACACTACTGTTGGTAACTGGATGGGAGGACCGAATAAGGCTGCGATTGACTACCTAAACAGAGTAGTCGGTCAGTCTAGAGCGTACATAGTGGGGGGCACTGGAGTGCCCGATGTCGCCTCTAAGAACAACCGTCTAGCTGTTGTAATGTATTAGAAAACTAGCAAGAGAAAGTTACCAAGTAGTTTGTTTAGGCTTATAGGGAGGCTGTAGGCAAGGTGATAGGATATAGTAAGGGTAGAAGGAGGTATAGGTAATAGTCGGGGAGTGCTAAGATTGCTATTTTATGTAGGGCGAATATACAACTATTAAGCGTTGCATGATAATACCTTAGTAATTGAGTGAACATTTGTTGCAGCTAGCCTGCGGTACTAGTACTAGTATACCTAATACGCTTCTCGATATCTGTGTAGCTTCTAAATTGCGATACTATAGCTACGTTGCGAAAAAAAACGTATGTAAGATGAAAAGTTGATCAAAAGTGCCGCTCCCGAGTAAAACTGACCTGCCTCGCACATTCCACGATCATTTTGGCGAAATCTTCGTAAGAATTATGCAATTTCTGTCAGTATCACAGCAAACTGTCCCTCCTTCGCTATAGTATCGGTTTCCCTTGTTGACTTCCCAAAAGTAGTCTATAGATAGTCAACTCTGCCAGGACATAGCCAACTTCCTCTTGATCTATCGGTTAAGTGAATGTTAGCCAGTTGCATTCTGGAGATGTGTGCTTCCGATAATTTGCGACTATATCCCATGTGTTGTTATGTCTTATCCCTGAATGACAGGCCGCAGGGATTCGCACAACTATTAAATGTCACATTATGATCGACAGAGGTTACACTCGGGAATCGACCGATCCTATTCGTAGGAGAGTTACAACCCAATATGCTTGCGATCGTCTCGCGACCAGGGGGAAATGTTTTCCTTCTGAGCCATCTCATGGTTTCCTTCAGCTCCGGCAAACATTTACAGATACACCAACAGAGTCAACTATTCAAGACGTTGAAATTGCAGAGTTATTTTCTGTTAGCCGTTTTCTCCATATTGGCATTCGTCCCGTAATTACAATGATCCTGTTGTCCCTTAAACCTCAATACCGCTCAGAGCCTAGGATTCTCGAGGCCTTCAAAGACAATTGCTGGGGTGAGGAGTAGGTCCTAGCTCTCAAGTCTTCACTTTAAAGATTACTAGGGGCTTTCGTCTCAGATCATGGCCTTAAATGCTATAGGACAACATCAGAACATGTTCCTAAGCATAGGCAATTTACCAACATGATGCATAACATCCATGCTTATATACAACGCGAAAGACGAATCAAGCGTGCCCCTCACGATGTAGTTAAGTCACCAAAGGAAATCTTTAACCTTACGAAATTCCTAAATCAGTTGCATTATAAGGATTCTTAAGTGAGATTTTACAAACCAGTAGCTAACTACAGAAGTGACGCGGGATCGATGCGACGCAGATCAATCTAGTTCCGATACCTCAGGTATGTCGGAGCAAGAAGATAACGAAGAGATGCACCACAAAGATATGCAGGATGTCAATACCGGTATCACACTTAAGAAGATCCTTCAACCTTCCCCAAAGACAAGGATGATTGAGATAATGGAAAGGGAAAGAGGAACAGCAAAGAGCTTTAGACCAAATCGAAGATTGCTATAAAGAGACCAGACCATGGTTAGTTAACCTTATTGATCCGTACAGCCGCTTATTATAGCAGTCCTAAATGTACCGGGCGTATTAGCGAGACTTATTTTTGCCGAAACCATTTCGACAAGTGCATGGCGCATGAACGTATAATAGATGAGAATGCGATGTGTCCTCAAAATCCTTCGGACGACGCCCCGCTATGCGTGGTGCGGTGCATAGCAGTATATTGTGGTCGGCCTATCCCATAACCTACTAGACAGTACCCAGCTCTAACTATATCCCAGATAAGACCGAAGAGGAGGCATACTGGGCCGAGGTCGGAGAGAACGCAATAGTAGGGGGTTCAGGTTTTCAAGAGCCTGGAGAGCATTATATCCATTAGTGATAACGTTAGTTTTTACGCGATGGAGTTGGGAAGACATGTCGATTGAGAGAGCGCGCACCACGTTTTCGTGAAGCAGAGGACGAAGATGTGAGAGAAGAACGAGAGCAGCGTTCAGTGCATGGTTTGCGGTAAGTAGTAGGCGATGTGCGCTTGGTGGAGAGTGGTGAGGCTTTACGGGTTGCGGGGAGCTCGACTGGAGGCACTTCCACTTTGTTGAGTTGTGAGGCACCCGGCCGTTGCCTCTGACATTCGCGCTTCACCAGACCGAAGACGCATATGACTATGAGGCCATAAGAAGTGCTAGTCGATGATGATTGTGTGGTTTGGTGCTTGTCGATCGGCACGGACATCTGAAAACAATGGCCTGGGATCCCATAGCACCTGTTGTCTTGTTTAGTGTGGGGTTCGGCACGCGCAGTGCGCAAGGACACTTCAGCGTCACGCATCGTCGCGTTATACAACGCACACAAAATGCATGTGTGAGCAAGATGAAGACGAAAGCCAGAATCTGCCACAAACTTATATTACTCTCGCGATGCACAGATTCCATCTAGTTGAAAAAGGTACGTAGGATGCTGTAGGCGAGGGCGCTTTTCCTATAAAATTGGTGCTATTAGCCCATTTTGGCCCTACCAGTCATGTAGGCGACTTTGTTGCAATAATAGAGGAGGCGCTCGATATGGGCCGCGCTTTGCTAGATAGTGGATGGAGAGGCGTATTGGTTAGGAAGCTACTGTTCATTCTGTTACCTGACGTAGCAATGGCAGGTAGAGAGTTGGGATAGTCGGAAACATATGAATGGTGCTTGATTCGTTCCGTATCTTTGGTGCTAACGAGTGATTTAATGCGTAATTGGATGTGATTTGCAAGGTTAATGAGCCTCCAGTTCGTACTAAAGCTAGGATCGAGGTGTTGAGGCATCTCTCACTTAGAGCCCTGGTGCCAATCGGGCGAGAAGGAGACAAGCCAAAAGTTTCATATTATGGTGTGCTCACTGACCAATGTCATTAGTAGGTATGCCGTTCTGATAGCGTTTCTGCAGCGGAGTGACTTTACTGAAGTCACCACAAAACGGTTATCCAACTGATCATTTGTGATTGCTACACGAATGTGAAGACTGAGAAAAGTGAAGACGGTGGTGTAGACTTAATTGCTGGGCTCTAATGTGTGTGTGTGTCTCAGCACCTACTCAAAATGCATTAGCAAGTGGATAGCCACAAAAAGAATCAGCCATATCACTCTGTCACAGTCACGATGGCACATACAAGCCTGAAGGCGGCGTGTGGTGCTGAGTCAATGTATGATGGGTTGCGACAAAGGCTAGGGCACGTGCGGTGGGCGCCAGTCCCCATTCCCCACCGTCGCTAACAGGCAATGGGAGAAACTTCATTTACTATTGTCCCCTCCAAGTTTCCAGTATTTCTCTCTGATATCTGTTGGCAAGACTGCAACATTTTCTTTCATGTTGAAGATTTTCAGAAGCGCACCCTTTTGTCGGCATAACATGATCGCGGTCTGATCTTTGGTCGAGCGCACAATGCTTTTCAACTCCGTAAGCAAGCTGATTAGCTTGCGCAGGCTCTCTTGATTGGTTACCTCCCAATCCTTGATATTTTTTTCCGACCTGAGCACAGCTGATCGAATGAACAGTGTTACGGCTCTTTCAAGCCAGTCGAAACATGTCTGTGTCCCACCCATATGCTCTTCCCAGCCGTCTTCCGTACCTTCTAGCCCACAAGAAAGGGATCTTGTTACTGGGATGCGGCTCGTGGAATTGTATGCTTCTTTGGATACCAACATCCAGCCTCTGCGGAATAAAATTCCATGCGGAACCGTGCAATTTTTCGGCCGAGAAGCCCACAGACACCATCGAGTGGAGGAAGTCAACCCAAGGGATTTCTCCAGGTGTGTCTGGGTTGTTAGGTGAATGAAACAAGATTCGAAAAACCTTATGAGCACGCTTGTCGACGCTGAAGAACGTTGGCACTTCTTCGACTTCATGGAGAATCCCAGGTTGCGTCCCATTGTCTCGAGCTGCACTACCACGGGTCTTTACCTTAGGTGTCTTGTCTAAAAGGGATGCGCGGTTGAATGTTCCAGTGACTTGTTTTGTGGCGTCGTGAAACACTGTCGAGAAGGCCTGATACACATACTGATCCTTTTCGAGAGGCGCCTTGCTCTTCTCAGGCTTGACCCATTCGGGGGTTCTCTGAATAGCTCGATCACTACGAAGCAAGTGGGCTATCAGATCATGCTGTGACTTTGCAATAGCCTTCGACTTGTAGTGTTGATCGACTGCTTTCCAGAATGCATCAAGATTTGCTTCTGCCTTACGCAAAATTCCGATGTTCTGCTCGTTGCGTCGCCGTTGGATTGGGTAGTCAAACTTTCCATCAGTTGGGTCAGCATAGCGGAAGACCTCGGATCCTTCGAATTTGATGTGCAAGACTGGATTCCAGTCTTTGAACAACCCTTTGTAGTTCCTTTGCATTGCGTTGTTATTGACCTCCATGTCGTCCTCAATTTTTCGTGACCAGGGCTTGAAAAGATGCAACTGATGCAAGCACTCGGAGACTACAGTCAGGGAGGAAAGCCGGCTAGCAATCCAAGGCGAGATTAGAGCATTGACAGTGCTATCGCTTTGCATTAGACGTCCTATCTCATCTGTCACCGTGTGCAAGCCAAAAAGGCGAAGCTGTTCGTCTTCAAAAAGAATATCGAAGAAGGGCATGATGCTCTTGACAGCATGGGTTTGGCCCGGCGGCTGATACATTGCTCGAATTATGGATGTTCGCGGGTCCTGAGGTTCACGAGAACAGAACTGTCGGAATGGTGGTGACGAAAACAGGCCAGTCCGCAAAGTCTGAATGAGGTCGACTTTCGTAGCGTCCAGAAGGAAACGGAGGTTCTGAAAGACCAGGAAAAAATCCGAGGGTAGGTTGTCTCTAGGCTTGATCCGTTCATGGTGTGTTGTATGCAAGAGTGCTAAGTTGTTGATTTGTCGAACGACCTCATCAAACGTAGCGAGCCCAAAGTGTGACTCAACAAGGACCCCGCCGAGGACACGATTCCAGAACAGTGGGCGTCCGGGCTCTTTCAGAGTTGGATGTTCATGACCTCTAGTATCGGGGAGCATTTCCTGGCGATGCCTTGACGCCTCTTCCATAGCATCAGCAAAGTAGCCGGGATCCTCGCGAAGAGCCCACAAATGATCTTCTCGTGCGTTACGCTCAGCAGATGCGATAGCCTCTAAGCGGGCGAAATCGAGATGAGCAGGTACACGGTACGGAGCTTCGAGGGCGGTGATCTGTAGCGATGTGATATCTGATAAGGCTGGCGGTGGTCCAGGATTGGGCACAACATCACATTCGGTTACAGAAGGTACGTCCTGCAGTAGACTTTTGGACCATATGACGAGGAACGCGTAGATGTGTTGCTGAATTTCCAAAGCCTGGAGGCCATGCCCAGGATGCATGCCGACCTCGTTGCTCATATCTTCGAAGGCATCCTCGTCATCGTCCCAGGAGATCAATTCGCCATACTCATCGGCGAACCCGCCCCTGTGAAAGTACATAGTGTACCCGTTCAAAAAAGCCGGCATAGTTGTGCCGCTAGCCTCGCCAAGTGCTGCCTGTTCGAGATCTGAGTGGACGAACTCTCTAGGATGGTATCTACCACGGAAATGAAGCAGAAGCAGCATGGTCTTAGGTTTTACAAGGTCTTCAAGGTTGATGTACGGCCACAGATAAGCTTCCTTCGTTTTCGTTCGTTGACGCCATGCCTCGACATCTGGTCGGTGGTGGGTTGACATGTTTGGCCACGCCTCTAATAGCAGCTTCTTCTTCTGCAGGGTAGACTTTTTGCTCCATCTCGTGCGTATGGTTTCTTCGTGGCGCTCAACAATCTTCTGCAAGGTTGCATAGTCTTCGAGGAGCTTGGTCGAGAATCGGCGTGCGTCTCGGCGTACTTCCTTGGGGGATGGGAATGAGCTTGGCAAAGGCATGCCCGGAGGCAGACTTTGGAAGAACGTAGACATGTCCATGATTCAAATCTTCTGCGCCCATGCACGATCCAAGTTGTATTTTGAAGACCTCAGTCTAGCAGAAACAAAGCAGATGAGTTTGCGTTGATGGGATGTTGGTGTCTGAGAAGGTGCTGTCGGCGAAAAGTGTGTTCTGAATTAGACCACTCTTTAAAGTACACGTGTTGCGCAACATCGACTGCATGGTGCAGAGGCATGCCATCAACTCTTGGAAAAGCTGCAAGTACGCTCCAGAGCGTGTGTCACCTTTTGCATCACCGCACGTAAGAGGGCACAGAGATTGCTCATAAGTCTTCCCAGGGTGCAAGCTACGGGTGCTACAGGCGCTGGGGAGCGGGGCACGCGGGCGACAAAAAACCCCGCACCCCAACACCACCAAGGTTTTCGGCGCATTTGGAGCTGCACAACAATGAGATAGAGCTCTATTTTGATGAGGCTGCTTGCTTAGGTATAGATAGCTATATATAGAGCTTTTTTTGGTGTTGAGAACCGCGTTTGAGAGCAGGAACTGGTCATCTGCCCATCCATATCAATGCAGTCTTGCAGCCTTTTGGCATGCTCTCAACATGCTTATTGATAAAGTCTTGACTAATTTTCTCCTATCCCTCAAGAGTTAGTTCTCTAGTGTTGATCTCATCCTAGTAAGGGAACTTCTTGACGTACTACTTTAGTGGTTGCCAATAGTTTTTAATAGGAGAAACGTTAGGGCTTGAGTGATAGTTAAAGTAGTGTTTAAGGTGGTTATCCTCCTTCTATTTACGTATAATGTTAGTTTTGCCTGGCCTGTGGCTAGAGTCGCCATCCTCCTTAAGGACGAAGTAGTCTCCACGCTCTAACTAGGGCTTAACTATAGGCTTAAGGATCTAGTCAATATACGAGCGTTGCGTCATCTTTCTATTAGTGTTACTAGCGATCTTATAGAAGGTGAGATCACTTTAAAGTTATAACTTACTACTGCCCAGGCGTATACTTTCTTTATCTCTTTCTAATACTCATCTCGCTCATCACGCTGCTAAATATAGTCACTGTAGTAGCGTTTACTAGGCTTGCGGATAATATAAATAGAGCCCTATAGTCTAATTGCCTAGTATACCTCGTCAGAGAAGCGTATATGAAGCTAGTCGTTGACGTTAGGATAGCGCTCCTTCATAGCCTTACACCAGCTCTTACAAGCAGTCGTAGTATTCTTATTACACTACTTCTTTTAACAAGCTATACACTTTGAATAGCTCATTGAATATCCTATTACACGGCTTATTATACAAGCGTGAATACCTTCAAGTCCTACCTTAGAGCTAAGCTCCTGCCACGAGAGCTTTTAAGCCTTAAAACCTTCCTCTTTTATAATCCTATCTAGCTCTTCAAGATACCAATTACTGATCTTTTTTGGCCTCCCTCGATGCTCTCTAGCCTTACTCCTATAATGACAGCGGTCCTTACTACCCTTAGAGATAATAGCCTATCCTTAACGGTGAGAGACTTGGAAGTAGTTGAAGACTCTTAACTTGAAATGCGGGACTTTTTGAGCTTCCAAATATTCGATTGCACCTCGGATTTTTGCTTTTTTTTGGAGTATCATGTTGCAATCAATTATCCCAGTCAGCCATATTGAATTATTTCATTTATTGATAGCTATAGAGGTGGTGGTTGTTGAGTTATTTGGGTGAATGTTCATCTTTTAGCGTCGTTTTGTCGCCCGCGTGCGGGGGTCTGGGTGTTGCGGTCTGCGGTCTGCCCCACATCTTATGAGTGGCTTGCAACATTTCTGCCACACCGTCCCCCAAATAAGCAGCAGGCTTCCTGCAAACCGTCATACATAAATACCTAGCAATGTTGTCACATTACCTCCCACGCGGTTGACAAAAAAATTCCGACTTACAGACCATAAAACCTACACTTTTTCTCTATTGTTGAGGGCAATAATAATATAGATATAGTGCATATTACTACCTAAACAGGCTGCTGGTGTAGGAGACTTTTAGGAGTCACTATTATTTTATCAACTACGTACCTCCCTAGCCGAGAGGACGCCTCTATTTTTACTAGAAATAGAGGCTTAGCTCTAATTAGACCCTTGACGTTAGGTAGGGAGGGCACTTTAGGAGACAGGATAGGAGTGATGTGGCTCGGGCGTCATTTTGACCGAAACCTGAGTGAGCTCGCATTTCTCCGTACATTCATATTGATAGCGGTAAGTGGTTAGGTCGTTCGTCAGCATCTTGAGGTCGCTCTTGGTCCTGTTGAAACGAACAAAAACAACAACTCGGGGCTTCAAAGAGATTAGGCCAGCAGAATCTCCAGTGGGGCTTGTTGAAACAACTGGATTGATGCGTTGGGCACCCCACCGTAGGTGAGGCTTGAGGCGCACGCGCAACGCGCTTTCGGCCCGCACAAACTTTGAGACAGCCACAAAACTGTACCGAGGAAATGAGGAACGTGGTCGTGACCAGTTGTAACTGTCAAGCCTTGTAGCTCCTTTTATTATTATTGCCGCGTGAACCTTGTGATGTCGCTGACAAGTCGGGAAACTTGCAAGTGGCTCGGGAAAGAAAGAAGAATTACATGCCCGCCACATGAAGCCACCAGATGCCAGACAGCGTATCATGCACTTCCAAGGGCGAATTAAATCCCTTGGCAAAGCTTGCGCCTTATAACTGTGAGGCATTTTCCAGGGTGCAAAAGCTTGATTATGCTTAGCCACGCAATCCCCCTTGCCGCGATACGGGCCGGGGCAGGTCTAGATGCGTCAAAGTGACGAAACCACACCCAAAGCGTCAATTGCGAGCGTTTTTTAAACAATACCAAATGAGCTGAGCCACCACATATCGGTCCTTTCAGCCATCTGCTTGCGCCATTTGGTATTGCACATGAGGCGGTGCATGTTTGATCAAGTTCCGCTAGGTCCGGTTGGCTTGCACCGTTGCATCGTTCTTATCGCGCTTACTCGGAAAGGTTGTGACTGAGCTGCAACTTACATTGTCGGTCAATCGCGTCCATCTTCTCAATGGCTGATTGCTATAAAGAGTTGTTACCCAGCTTGAATGATTCCATCCACAAACCGTCTATCAAACTTGACTTTCTTCACGCTTCGCACTCCACCAATAACCCAAAGCCCCCATCCTCCTCTACTCATCTACCCTTGCCGCACATTCCATAACAGTACGGAAGGACGCATAGTATCACTTACTACATGAGCTAATCTACTCCCAGCCAAACGTCCAACACCACCTACAACATGTCCGGCAACATCACCTCCTCCGTCTCTTCTATCATCAACCCTTTTCCAGTGCTCTCTTGTGGAGAAGAGTGCGAATGCTGCGGTTGCGAGGAATCGTGCTGGTGCATCGTCATGTAGCCTACCGCTTTCAGTGTCTCCGGGCCGCCGCCGAGTATTTTCCTTCGTACTTTTAATACGATTTTCCAGTAGTTAGAGCACAGCCTTCATATCGCCTATTTCGCACCCCAAGCATGCTCGGGAATAGCTCAATCAATTTCAAGGTTTTCCTCTACTATTTCGATATCCAGACTTGTTCTGAAACTCATTGATTCATGTCACTGTACTAACATGATCTCGCTTTCAAATCTCTCTTCGAGTTTGAATGACAATCCTATGAATTCATAAGGGTAAGAAAGAAAGAAAAAAGAAAAATAGAAGAATGGGAAATAGGAAAGAATGAAGAAGAAAAGGAAAAAGGAAAGACGACGAAAAGGAAAAAGGAAAGAGGCGAAGGAAAAAAAACTAGGGGTTACCTATAGCTCTCCCTCATAATGGGTAATAACACTCAAGCTTCTCTTATTTCTATTTTCTTTCCTCTCGGTAGAACTTCTTTGTCCCGCATTCTCCCGACATCGGTCCGGCTAGTCTCTCGGCCAAACGATAAGGTGATTGGTCAAAGTTTCTCGAACACAAGATCCAAGATGACCAACCCCACACTAAAGGACGCTATCAGGTGACAAAATTAGCGATAGAATGTTCTTCGCACTGGCAGGTCGAACAATCGCTCCATCCTTTATCTTCGTTATCTTCACCGACAACTCGTGTTCGTTTAACTTAAACGGGCAATCGTCCGAACGAAGCATCTCCGCGATGGCGCGAAACATTCAAAAGGCATCCAAATGCCTCTGTAGCATGGCTTTTGCACCAGTACAACTCCAAAAACTGGAATTCTTTCGCTGCCATTATGTCCATCAAAGACAAGCCCGCTGAGCATGGGGATATCGAGCTTGACCGAGGGGTTGGCACAACATACATACCCGACTTGAATGACAAAGCAATGGAGAAACGTATCGTCCGGAAAATTGACATGCGCATTTTGCCATTCATTTGTATAGCCTACCTCATCAATTTCCTTGATCGTGTAAGTCAAGTTCAAAATTGTGCGATGATTCGGCTTACATGGGATAGGTCAACCTGGGTAACGCACGAACTCTCAACAACGACATCCCAGCGAACAATATCGTCAAGGAGCTCAAACTCACTGGAAATCGATACAATATTGCCGTAGCCGTCTTTTTCGTACCCTATGTCGTTTTCGAGGCCCCAAGTAACTTTGCCATGAAATACTTTTCTCCCTCCGTGTGGATTGGTCGCATTATGATCAGCTGGGGTATCATCACTATCTGCACATCGGCTGTTTCAAGTTATAGTGGACTGCTTGCTGTTCGCTTCTTCTTGGGAGTTGCTGAGGTACGTTCTTACACTAGTGGGCGACCCGCTTTTAACATCACTTGAGTGCTAAGTGTACGACAGGCAGGATTTTTTCCCGGTGTTGTGATGTATCTATGCTATTGGTACAAGCCATCAGAACGAGCAACTCGTTTAGCCATCTTCGCAGGATCCGTCGCCGTGGCTGGTGCTTTTAGTGGTCTCCTTGCAACTGGCATCTCCTTCCTCAACGGAAAAGCCAACCTAGCCGGCTGGCAGTGGCTCTTCATTCTCACTGGCATTCCTGCTGTTCTCTTTGGCATCGTTATTTGGATCTGGATGCCCGATTACCCACAGGATGCCAAGTTTCTCACTGAAGAAGAACGCGCTTTCGCAATTTGTCGCATGGGCCCATTCGCCCCCAACAAGGAAGACAAAACCTTCAACGCTAAGATTGCCAAACAGACCCTCCTTGATCCGCTATTCTGGGTATATGCTCTCAGTTATTTCTTTATGGTCAACAGCTTGAACAGCTTTAGCTACTTTTCACCAACCATTGTTGCAAATCTTGGGTTCAAAGGATATATTGCGCAACTGCTGACCGTACCTCCAAACGTATTTGCTCTGGTAATTATCTTGAGCAACTGTTTGCATTCGGATTATTCCAAGGAACGCATCCGTCACGCCCTTGCAGGATTAGTCCTCGTCGGTACTGGATACTTGCTTTTGGCACTTGTCAAAAACTGGATCGGCCGATACATCGCTGTTTTCTTGATCGCCTGTACCAACTCAGCAGTTATGCCTTTCTTAGCGCACCGCACAGCTACCGTCTCCGGTTCAACAGCGACGGCGCTAGCTACTGGTGTAACTATCGCCATCTCGAATTGTGGCGGGATTAGCGCACCGTTTCTATTTCCTAGCACCAATGGTCCGAACTATCCTATGGGCAACGTAAGTTATTACAATTTGCCGGAACTTTAAAAATGCTTTTTCTAACATGGAATTCAGTGGACCGTATTCTCTATGCTATGCGCTACTTTCTTTATGACCATATATCTCGGTTACAGGCTAGGTACCAGCTCTGAATATCGCGACTTCGCTCCAGGAGCGGCTGAGCAGTTAGCTGCCCGCACCAGCCTTGAAGGCAAGTTACCTGAAGATAATAGGGACTCGCAAGAATTCCCCACGCAAACTGCGAGGTAGAATTGCGCTCATATGAAATAATATTGTATGTGCTTAGATTATCAGTATGATAATATTACACAGCCATGCATCACACTTCACCATCACTCCATGCCTCGCTCCCAAAAATGTTATTATGCATGATTTGAACCGCGGACCTCTCATGTCTTGATCTATTTCGACCAATATTTCGCTTTCTCTTTTCCACGTCGCGCAAAAACGCAGGCCGCAAATAGTATCATCCGCCCTGTTCATTTCAAAGCAAGAAAAAAAGTTTGACTACGTACCCCAATGTCTTATGTCTTGCTTTATTGCCAATCCAATTATTCTAAGACATGAAACTCTACTTTGAAAATATTTACGAGATGCGCTAATTCCTAGTATGATTATTCGGGTCAAGCTAGTCACATCTCGGTAAAAATAGAACAGTAGTCCATGAGAGTTTGGGCCGATAGCTTGTAGAGTAAAGACGTTTTGATTTCCGTTGTTTAAAATAGATACTCAAGGTAGAATAGTAGTACCATCATATATACAAAAAAGACAGCCAGAATGTGTATGTACAGCGACCATTGTTAAAATGGATTATATCTTGGATCCTAAGATTGAAAGCGAGATGCGGCTTATTGTAATTGTTCCGAAGAAAACCCTCCTTGCCACTTGTCTAAGGTTCGCGAATTAAGTCGCCGCCTAGCCACTTCCTGTATGTCGGGAGCCGACCGCGTGGTATCGTGGCTGGCCTTGAGCCGGAGATCTTGCGGCGGTGTATGCACTCGGTCCATGGTTCTCGGGCTGTAGTGTGCGCGATCTCCATCCAAAGCCCCGTCTGAAGTTTCTTGTACCGTTTTAAGGGCTCGCTCTCTTCGATTTATATCTCTCCGTCTTCCATCAGACCGCCTTGTCCCCTCAGATGAGTTCTGGGCTTCATACCTGTCAGATCTTCTCGATCCCTCCAGATATTCCTTTGTAGGTCTCTCGTTTTCCATCGGCGTACGATGCGCTCTCTTTTGTCTGCTTTTGACTGAACTCGTTCTTCTGACAGTACAATCTCTCTCCTGCACCACAGAAAGCTGTGACCCATCTTGTGAATGTTTCGGAAGCTTGCCCGCTCGGTGGTGATCTCGAGAACTTTTCCGGTCACGACTCTCACGCAAAGCCTGGGAGTGATCCCAGAGGAAGTCCCGTTCATAGTCCGGTACCCAACGCTTGATAATGATCGCAGAATCATCTTCCTGCGGTCTGAAATCAGCACAATAGTCTACAAATCATTTCCGTCCTCTCACCTCATCGTTTTGCCAGGGGATCTCGTATTTATCCAGTGTGCGCGTGGAGATCCATATTTTCGCCATTTTTGTGAAGGATATTTCGACATCGTCAATGAGCATAAGGTCTCCTGTGTCATTCAAGATCTCGTCAACCTGGCCGCCAGTAAGGCCCATCGTAAAAAGCCTTCGTTTGACCAAGTTTTTATACCATTTCTCCTTGTCTTTGATCTCCTGCTGGGACAATTCTTTGTCCTGGGGAATGGTGCACGATGCCAAGATTTCATTCGGCTCGTCTATTCCATATCTTGCCATGTTTCTTCTTAGTCTTTGAATGTATTGCCGTTCTGCGGCATCCTTTTCTTCCTGGCGTTGCTTTTGAGTCTGCTCTTCGTGTAAAACCTTCTGTTTTTTAGCTTCTTCTTCTTCCAGCTCTTTCATAGCTTCTTTTCGTATCTCGCCTTCGTCTTCGCTAGGCACAGCTTTCGACGTAGATGTCCAGCTTAGGCGGCTGTGTCTCTTTGTAGATTTTGTTGACTGTGGGCTTTTATGTCTTAAATCCAAAGATCCAGGGCGGCGGCTCAAGCGGGTGGCCTGATAGGAGGCCTGATAATTTTCCTTTGAGGCCACGATACTTGTAGGCCTACTGCTAGCAATAGAAGAAATTAAATCATGGTTAGAAAGCCTCTCAACTTTATCAACAGCAGCATTATAGAAACGAAGGATCTCTGCACGAACTTGAATGTAGTTCGGGTTGTCTGGGCTATTGAACTTGTTCAAACTGAAATGATCCGATTCCAGTCCATACTTGTGGTAACCGTCGAGTGTCGCACTCCTCTGGTCAACGATGAATTCACTGATATCATTCCGCCCAACTATTTTTCCAAGTGTTGATGGCCTTTGTTCAAAGAAACAGGTGATAATAGGGCCTCGATCAACGCAAAGTCTCACAAAGTCGTCAGTGACATCGAGTAGCGTTCCATTATCAGAGGTCAGGCTACTCAAGACGCCTGGCTCAAGATTCTGCGATAAGTCGGAGGAAGCAGCAATAGCCGCAAAAAGGGCACTGTCTTGTGCGAAAGATTGAGTCCCTCGATGAGGGGTTCCCAAGAACACTATTCCGATAGATGAGTCGAATACACCCGGGTATGCACTTTGTTGCATCTTTGCGAGATTTAAGGCTCGCTGAATTACCAAGCCCCAAAGCAATGGCCGATGAATATTAATGGCCGTCGAGGATCTTCCACTCTCTTCACACCCAGACTGAGTAAGAGTTTGTAGGCTATCGTTGATAGTGAAGTTCTGATGGGAGTCTTTCCCATCCAAAGTGAATCGTATCCGAACCTTAGTATCCGTGCTTGAGGAGCTGCACTGGGCAACATGGCCTCATGTGAAAGCCAATTGATACCTGAAGTTTTCTCCTTCCAAGTGATATCTGGAATCGCACCCAAACCGTGAACAGCAACAATATCGACGCAGGGGTTGTTTTGTTGCGGATTCATCACTTGAAGATTGAGCTGTTCTACTGGGACGGCATACAACATCTCTTTTTTGCTAACTTCAACCCTTTTCTCTTTCGTGTAATCGCGGGATTGAGATCGAGCATTTATTTTCAACTCCGCATATGTACGATTGCGCTTTTTGATCTCTTCCTCGATTAGATCAGGTATCCTATTGTCAAGTTCGAAACCAGGAGCCATCAGAGCCACATCTCCCTCGCTGGAGCCTTGTTTTTTTTCTTCTGGCTCTTCCATGGCATCAACGAGTTTTGATACTATTGCGAAAATTCGCTCTTCCCTCTTGCTTCTCGCTGTATTTCCCCTTGGCCTAGTGCTATACAAAACCGATTCTTCACTTTCCTCCTGGTCCAAAATTATCGTCTGCGTCCGTTTCCTCTCTCCGCGGTCATTACGACCGCTTGGACTTTCATACCCTGACCTTTCGGGCCGATCGTTGAGGGTATACTTGTTTTTCTGAATCTGGCCATTTTTATTATGTTTGTGCGCTCCCAATGGAGTTTCTGCAGCCCTATCCAGATGATTTTCCACGATTCCTTTCGCGGAAGGACCTCCTCTCGTCGCGTGGTCTGTACTTAGAGGAATGCCAAGAGTCTTGTGGGGACCTAGTGATAGAGCATCCGTAAAATGCGTTTCCATGACAGCATCTTCAATTGGTGTGGCCACAGTAGACTGTACAGCCAGAGATCTGTCGAGATGGTACTCAAAGTCGAATCACCGCCTAGTGTTTGGCCAAGGTTGTGCTGACCAACAGACGCGTTTACGAAGTGGGGGCCAAGGCTGAGGGGAACCCCTGTAAGCTAGCCGACAGGGTTTCGAGCCACCCGGGGTTTCGAGCCACCCCTCAGAAATCGGCCACCCATCTGAAAATCGTGTTTATTCTCTCAACCTAGTTACAATTGCCACTCTGTACACATAGACTGAAGGGTTCTAGCTGCTGCTTCAGTTGCCGCTCTCTCTGCTTCTCTCTCTGCTGCTTTATTGTTGTTTTGTGACTCCAAAAGAGCAGAGGCCCGTACAGCTACCATGATTGTCTCTACATCTGCAAAACGTTGATTTGGGTCTACATGAACTTTCTTTCGTGGCTGCTGAGGCTTAAGAGCTTCAAGTTGACTGTGAAGTCTTTTATTCTCTGCTTTAAGCGCTGCTGACCGTGTATTTGCTACTGCAAGTGCCTTGCCTGCTTTTTCAAAGAGCTGGTGAGTCTTGCGACTAATACTCTCGTTCTTGTGAAGCTCTCTCTGAGCTATAAAAAGATCACGAGGACCGTAAGGGGTAGAGAGGTAGCTCTTAGTAGGTTGAGGCTGATTTAGACGTGGTGGCGTAATAGGTCTTAGGGTTACTTGAGATGAGTTGACTACCCGGTCAATATTGAATGGATAGATGCCTGCAGCAGCCCATCCTGCTCGTATAACTCTCTTAGTAATTGCAGCCTCTCGAGCTTTATAGTAGGATGTAATAAAGCGCTCTTTCTTAATAGGTGCTGCATTATCAAGGTAAGATAGTGCCTGGATTTGCTGTTGGTAGAACCTCTTTACAACTGAGAATACTGAGAGGTCTAGAGGCTGTAGGACGTGCGAAGAATAAGGAGGTAGAAATAGAAGCTGAACTTTATTCTGCTTGCAGGCCTATAGGAATTCAATATTAATATGGCTGCCGTGGCCATCTAAAATAAGCATCCTCTAACGGTCGTCTACTGGTGCTGTATTAGGTAGAAATACGCGCTTTAACTACTCAACACCTATCGTATTAGATGTCCAGCCATTCTTAGAGGTTGTATAAAGCTAGTTAGGAATTGTCGCAGGAAACCAGGTACTCTGTAGGTTCTTCCCTTTAAATATAACCGAACTGCGTAGTTTCTTGCCCGTAGCCGACACATACTTAATTATTGATGCCTACTTACGATTCTCTAGTGACTGATAGTAAGCCTTCTTTTTCTGACTACTTGCGAGTACTCTAGTATTCGTATATACACCTAGAGCCTTCCTAGTTTCATCTATATTCTATATATCCTCAGCTCTTATACCTAGCCGTATACGAGTCCTCTTAAAGAGCTCAAGAAACGCGCGTATCTGTTTTTGTGTTGCTCCCTCAGCCCGTGCAGCCTCTATCTTTCTACCTACAACTGATGCGACGCGTGGGTTACGCTTAATAAAGAAGGATAACCAATGCTTGCCAACAGGATTATTGTCTCCATTCATCCTTAAGATTCGATTTGCCATTTCTCGAGCGCGAGCATGGGAGGGAGGAAAAGCGCGTGCGTCTTCTTCAAGGATCCATTGTACAAGAAACTCTTCTTGCTCTGGAGTTAATCGCTGCTGGTATACGTGGCTGGTTTGGCTGTTCTGCGTACCGCGTATACGCGCAGAGAACGTGGCTCGAGGGATATTGTATGCTTTCGCAGCAGCTCTTTGACTTGAAAAAACACCAGCATCAAGATCATTGATAGCTGCTTGTATAGATTCTTCACGGTTGTCCATTTTGGTAGGGTGGTTGTTGAGATAACACGATTTTCAGATGGGTGGCCGATTTCTGAGGGGTGGCTCGAAACCCCGGGTGGCTCGAAACCCTGTCGGCTAGCTTAACATAAGAGCGACTGAGAAGAGGAGTATTCGACCGAACCACAATGTCTCCCTGTAAGGTTGAATAACAATGGAAACTAAAATAAGTGGCGGCAAGGGGGGTCGGGCCGTAAATGGCGCGACAAGGGTTAGTTATCTCTAACCCAATGCACAAGAGCTCCAGTACCTAAAGGTAAGCAAGGCAACCTAGATAACACCAATTGGGTCTAATTTGCAGCATGACCTTCATCGCACTCTCGCGTAGCCCCGCCGTCGTCTCTACGACCTCGGGAGTCATCACACTAGAGAACCGTCGCATTGCCACATAACCCTACCATTTTCATGAAATGGGAGAACATTTCAAATTTCTGCCTATTGCCAGCTTCAAGGACACCGTCCTAGGTACCAGCCAAAAATGCCGTCGTGAGATACGTGTTCTGGACTTGCTCCCCGGCACCCAAGGCGAGACTGTAAGATGCGCACTTCGAAATGTCGATTTGGATGGTGAAGAAGAGTATGAAGCCTTGTCGTATGTATGGGGCAAACTCGTTACTGAGAAATATGTTTATATCTCCCAATTTCGCGTGCCTATTACGCGGAATCTTTACTCAGGCTTACAGCGTCTGCGATACGAGACCAAAATTCGCACGCTCTGGATCGATCAACTGTGCATCAACCAAGCAGATAACGAAGAAAGAGCAAGTCAAGTAGGAATGATGCGAGATATTTATCGGAGATGCTCACGTTGTGTGATTTGGCTAGGCGAGCTCGATGGCGACGTGAATAACTTTAATGTCCAAGATGCTGAAGCCGTTTTCGACTTTATCGAATTTGTATCGAAAGCACAGCCAGGGTGTACAGTATTGCCGGAAATCTTCCACGATAGTGTAAAGGGTGAATCGGTGCGGAGAGCTTTTGAGGCATTCTCCATGTATGGCAACCCATGGTGGTCCCGGATTTGGACAATACAAGAATTCATCATTCCACATTCCGCCATTTTCATCTGGGGTCCATTTTCCCTCCAACGGGATATTTTGAATCTTGCGGGTTATAGGTTGCAATTGGACGTGATGATGGAGTTTTTTGATGCAGAATTTCAGTTGTGTCGGCGCCAATACAGATCACTTCTTCGACGATTACTCTACCCAACGATGGGCTTTGTGTATTCCACAATAAAAGATGACACACTAGATTTACTCATGAGGTGGCGACATAGAGACGCTTCGGATCCACGAGATAAAGTCTATGCCCTTCTGGGCCTTCTGCCTCCAGGTGTCCTCCAAAGTGCTCAATGCTGCAGCTATGACATACCTGTCGCCAACCTATTCTCACAAGTTACCATTGATCTTATTAAGGAAGAGGGTGGTCTAAGGCCTTTGATAGGCTCTTCGGACCTTGCACATATTACACCCAGCCTACCATCCTGGGCGATTGATTTTGCGTGTTCTCAACGTCTGGGAAGGCGTCAGTTGAAATGGTGGAATCACTCTCACCGCTACAAAGAGTTCTCTGCCAACGGAACGTTTGGCCTATCTCTTCAGACATCAAAAATGTGCGACGCACTACTTATGCGCGGGGTTTTGGTCGATGAAATTTACGGTGTCAGCGAAGTATACAAGGTTAGCGAGACCGAGAGGATCACGCACAGCTCAACTTTGAAAATAATAGAAAGCGCGCGGACTCTGGTCGATCGAAGTAAGATGATACTCGCACTTCCTGCAACCTACATCACCAAACAGTCGTGGGAAACAGCTTTTTGGAGGACCATGGTTGGAGATCTTATCATGGACGAGTATCCAGTGGAAAGAGCAGGTCCTCAGCACGAATATCTATTTCCTGAACTTTTGTTGTACTTGCAAGGTGAGAATGCCAGAATCGACGTCGACATAAGCGATGATATTCACTTCTCCAATGCCCTGCACGAGTCAGTGTATGGGATGGTTACAGACCACGCGTTCTTCATAACAAAAACTGGATACATCGGCTTTGGCCCACCAGATACTCGGCCTGGAGATCAAGTGTGGGTCCTCTATGGTGGCCAAGTTCCTTTTATTTTGCATAAGAGCAAGGAAAGTAAAGTTCCTGATGGCCTCAGCCAATTCCGCCTGGTTGGCGACGCATTTGTTTACGGTATAATGGATGGTGAAGCGGTCCAAGAAAGCCACGAGTCACATGAAATCTGGTTGCATTGAAGAGTTACACCAACCCTAAAGCGGGGCATCAAGCAACATCGCATAGCATCTACAGAATACATTCCGCCATCATTCATACATCAAGTATTTAGCAGACAAACAAAGCACACGGCTTCACCCCCTTTCGTATCATGCCCAATATAACGACCACTGACACAGAACTATTTACCTACTCAAGACCTTGCCTCCTCAAGCTCAAGTTCTAACTGCCTGATTCTCTCATCCTTCTCCCGGTCGGACGGCTCGTTAGGCCCAGACTTGGTTTTGAGTTGTGTAACTTCGCGGACAAGAAGGGCAATCTGGTCAGATTGGTCGGACATGACTTTGTTTTGATGTTCTAGTTGGGATTTGATGTCGTGTAGGGCATCACGCAGGAGAGATGCAGGACCAGTGCCAGAGCTTGGTGCTGGCGCAGCTGCTGATGATGGCGTGGGGTCGACAGCTGGCGGAGGCTTCGTGCTTCCTGGCTCAGGTTCCCTGCTGGCGACTGGTGCGGGTGCCTTTTCCTCCTGATGCGAGGCAGCGACGGATGGGCGCACGACAGGTTTTGACACCTGTTCAAAGCTTGACTCGCTACCCTTGTCTGATGCATTGTCACTATCGGCAAATTTGGATGCTCCAGCGGCCAAAGATTGCTTGTTATCGGACATGGAAGGTGGTGGTCCACGAGAAGCTACCGGCGCAGGCGTTGGTTCTGGTGCGGGCTTTGGCGGCTCAACCTTTGCAGGAGGTGGCTGGCTGGCAATAGGCTGTGTTGGCTTTGAGGTAGCTGGAACCTCCTTGGGCGCTTCGCCATCATACACACTTTCTAGGGAGATCTTGGGTGGCAACGCTGTCTTTCCACTAAACCATTCTGTTGCTGTTGTTCCAGCCTTGAGACCCGTGGTAGGGGGGTAAATATCGCTCTGGAACATTTCCGATCGGCGGGGCACAATAAAAGAAACAGGCTCGATGTAGCTGTCGTTGACAGTTTTGAAAGCACGAAGGACCTCATTGTCGTGAAGATTGATGCCGCGCTTGGGCATAAAAGCAATTCCCCGCTGTGGGTTTGGCGACGTGTATTGAGTGAGGTACTCGAATTTGTCGTTCTCGTATTCGTAGTATCGGATGTTGCCGTCGCTATTGATGTCAGTTCAAGTATGCTCCCACGTGCGTGTCAGACGCTACTCACCCCTTGCCAGCAAGGTACAGACACTGTGTACCGTCATCCCAGAACGGCATGCACACACCAGAAATGGAGTCGAGGATCTGAAAGCCACCCATTGGCTCCTTGGGGTTGCGCGGATCCCAAAGACCCAACTGACGATCGCTCATACGCGAAAAGCCTGTGGTTGCGATGCGGTCATGCTCTCCCATCCAAACGGCGCGGCTGTTCTTGGCTCCTGGATGGCCAGGCACTTCTTGCGCAGGCTTCTCCTGTCGCACATCCCATACGCGCAACTTCTTGTCTCTGCAGGTGGTGACCAAGTATGCTCCATCAGCGCTCCATGATAGGGATTGAACAATGTCATTGTGCTTGAGAGTAAGCTGGGGTGCGCCAGCCTCGACGTCCCATAATTTGATAGTGTAGTCTCCAGAAGATGAGGCGAGCACATTCTCGGCGGCAGAGTTGAACAGGACATGGCCGACTTTCCTCATGTGTCCACTCAATTTCGCTTGGGGCGCAACATCAGCGGGCTCGTCGGCGTCTGTGTGCAGTGTAAAACCTTCAGGAACTTTCCAGATAAAGACCTAATCCTCGTGAGCCGGGTGTTTTTCTTTTCATGTATCTTGTTACAGGGGAGGTTGGGGTTGATGTACCTTTCCATCGTCGGAGGCGGACGCAATCAAGTGATCGTTGAATGGACTCCTACAAAACAGTCAGCGCTGCTCGGATATCTCTAGTCGGTGATTGCAGGAATGGGTAGGCGCACCAGTCGGTATCGAGAACGGCAGCCGTGTGCCCACGGAAAAGAGGGATTTGGTCGGGAGCTCGGCCGCGCTCGTCAAGGGGAATAACAGCGAAGGCACCTCCACCACTAGATTCCCAGTTGACTGCGATGTATTGGGGATTGGCCTAGTTATATGGTATGAGCGTTATTATGTTATCGAGGTCGCGTGCGCGGTTGGGCCGGCTGTGCTGACCTTGATCAAATTGGTGTCCCAGGCATTCTTGGAGATGCGAAGGTTATCATAGCACTGTTCCTATGGAGTGTGTTAGTATCACTGTAAGAACAGGAACGAACGAACCCATATGGTCACATGGGTCGCATGGGTGCACCATACCTTCTTTGCGCCTTGTCCAAAGACGTGGCCTACATGTGAATGTCAGTTTAGTAAGATTATCTGAAGCCATGGCTGGTAGCTAGGTAGCTAGGTAAGTAGCTAGATGCACTTACGATACTTGGATGCTCTCACAAAGCGACCGGCCATCTTGTATGGATATCAATGCAAACGTGCGTGAGAAGGGAGGTTACCAGAATTAACAAGACGGCACACTTGTCCGTAATGCGATCTACCGGTATACCTACAAAGCTGGGGGTGAATGGTTGCAGTCGGGCTGTGCAGTTTCAAAGTGTTTCAATAGGTGTTGCGTTGCATGAGATCAGCTGCAGTAGCGTCTTGGCATTAGAACCCGCCCACGCGCTCACTCACCGGGTACCCCACCACCACATCACAAATCCTCAGCCACCATGTTACACACTGCACATCAACATCAAAAGAGCAGACAATAAGTTAAATTTTCAAACATCGTCGTTGATGACTTCATTATGAGCTAGCGTTAGTGAATCACATGGACATCTAAGTAGGCAGTAAACATGACCTATCCACGGCGAACACCCCGTTCACAGTATTTCCTCTTGAACATCTCCTCACACATCATATCAAGCCAGTCCTTCCAGTTCCGATCACCAGCTTCAAAAGCAACGTTGCAATCAGGATAATACGCCGCCTGGTAATGACGAAGCGCCTCGTCAACCCCCCTATTGAACGACATGGTCTGTTCGGAATCCCAGGCCTGGAAAACATCAGCCATAGACTCCCGAATACACTTCTTGTAGGCTGCCTTGAGGCTGTAAAGGTAGCGCTCTTCTGCCCTACGCCGTGGTTTGCGATACTTGCGCTCGACTTGGAAATCCATTGGAAACGGTTGTATGAAGCCATCATCGCGCCGATTAAAGGCGATGAGTCGATCGACTTCTTGTATAAACTCTGGTGCTAGTGCTGCGTTGGACGCGTTTTGGAAGTCCACGGCATGGTCCAAGTGTGTGGTTAAAAGGGAGCTGATTTTGCTCAACATGGCACCAATGGTATAGCCAATACGGAAAGGGCTTACACCTGGGCCACGCAGCTCGTGAATGACCCCGGGGATCTTAAAGTCAGTAGGCATTTTCTTGCTTTGTGATTGTTTATAATCGATGAGATATTAGTATTGCAGTAGATAAGGTATACGAGCAAGCTTATATTGGTGTGCGTGTGCAACTTTGTCAACTTTGTGAAGATGCATTGTGAAGGTCCATTATGATTCTAGTCATTCATCGCTAAATCCATTGAGTCACATAATGAGCAGTTGAAACAAACACTCCCAAGTTCCAAGCAAACCATTCGTTTTTTTATTGTTTCTGTCATTTCTTGAAGCAACAGAAATGACGTCGTCTTGTTATCTCCATAAGCCGCTATCCACAGACCTCGGCTGTTCGCACCTCGACTGCCGAAAGATGGACAACAACCATGCAGACAAGCGGCATACCTAAACAAGGCGAATCTCGAATCTCGCATCTCAATTTCCCGTATTGACCCAACTTTCCTCGACTTTGTTTGCAGACAGACAATAAAACTTAGCCAATCCCACATCCATCGCAATGACTACCGACGAAACAACAAAGCCTGAGGTGCCGGACGCCAAAGCCCAGGCCCAAGATATTGCGCCAACAAGTGCACTGAGTGGATTGAAGCAGGTCGATAGGACGATATTGCGACTGAACAAGTGGGTACCTACCTAGTCCTTTATAGAGGGTGGTTTTTTTGGTAGTTTTTTGTTGGCCATACTACCACGTGCTAACCATGGTCGTTCTTATCTTAGACTCCTTGCATCGCCAGGCGGGCTCTCAGCATTCCTATCCACCTTCAATTACTCTCTTTACATCCTCGCATACCTACAAACCAAATCATCGTCCGTCTCCGCATTTGCCACCAAACTCCTCTCTCTGATTCGCCCCGCCTGCGATGACGCAAAGATTCCTGCGACCACGCTCTTAAACACTGCCAGTGTCCCACCCATCGCTGTCCTTGCCGTCCTCGTATCTAAGGCGCGTACAACACTGAGGTTATTCGGCCTTTTCCCTCTGTATGCATGGCTGCGCACACTGGTTGCTGGGCCCAAGCCTGGCGCAGATGCAGTGTTGCATCGAATTGCCCTATTGCAGGCGAGCAGTTACTTCACCTACCAAGCGCTCGAGAACATTTGTCTTCTCGCTGACTCGGGCGTTGTATCGCCATCTTTTATTGCTGCCATCAATCGCGGTGACTCAAAGACAGGCCGCGTTTACCTTTGGGCATATCGCGCCTGGCTCGGCGGCGTCTCGTGCGACTTTGTACGGCTAGCGCGTGAGTGGCAGCTTGAGCATCGGAGACGAGTCGTCAGAAAGCAGATGCAGATTGAAGGCAGGGCATTAGCCGAGCATCAGGATGAAGAGGATGACAGGTTTGACAAGAGGTGGTGGACAGATGTAATGATTGCGGGTGCGTGGTTTCCCATGGCGCTGCACTTCTCAAGTGCTGCCGGAGGTATTCCTGGCTGGAATTTGGGAGTCATGGGAGTATGTGGTTTGGTAGCTGGGAATACGAGGGTCAAGGCGTTGTGGGCGAGTACAGCGTAGTTGGAGATGAAACTTGCATCTAATGAGAGGATCAATTTAGGGTACCTTTGTTATTCAGCACCGGGCATGTTTGTTGTTAGTTGTACATGTACATTCTATATTTAAATTTTGAACGAGCCTCTTCTAGTGCTAACCACCCAGGGAAGGTACAACCGACTATCCATCTGGAAGTGGGGAAATCGTGACGACTAGCTACCTAGCTATCTAGCATGCCATGTTTCTTAGCCTCAACCATGCTACTCTTGCTTCCCGCTACCACAAATTACAATGCCGACCCAAAGTCTACCCATCTTTGACATTGTCGAGGCTAGCATTGACGATCATCGACGGGCACTTGACACAGGAGTAGTGACAGCGGTAGACCTCGTTGTCAGCTACCTCAACCGTATTGCCACATATGATATATGCGGCGGTCTAAATGCATTCACCGTCTTCAACGCCAACTCTCTAGATGAAGCAAGGGCATCTGATGCTCGTCGAGCTCAAGGCCTACCGTCCCGACTACTTGAAGGCATTCCATATTCAATCAAAGATAGCTACAAGGTCGCCGGCCTGAGTGTGACGAATGGCTCTCCAGCGCTTGAGGGGCTCATGTCTAGCGAGGATTCTGCTATTGCTGCGAAGTTGAGAGAAGCGGGTGCGGTGCTGCTTGGCAAAACTAATATGCCTCCCATGGCCGCCGGAGGTATGCAGAGGGGGTTATATGGTCGTGCGGAATCGGCGTATAATAGCAGTTATCTTACCGCAGCCTTCTCTTCCGGTTCTTCCAATGGTGCGGCAACATCAGTGGCAACAAGCATGGCTGCCTTTGGGATGGGTAGTGAGACTGTAAGTAGTGGTCGCAGCCCTGCGTCCAATAATGCACTTGTATGTTACACACCATCCAAAGGAATACTGAGCTGTCGAGGTTTGTGGCCATTATACGTAACCTGCGATGTACCTGTTCCATACGCCCGGTCTATGAACGACTTACTCGTTATATTAGACGTCATTGCCACGGAAGATGGAGACGCTACGGGAGACTTCTTTCGCTCTCAGACACACATCCCAATACCCAAACCACTCACCATGAACCTTAATTTTCTCAAAGACGCCAGAAGACTGAATGGTAAAAGAATTGGGGTGCCAAAAATGTACATTGGCCAAAAAGACTCGGATCCCCACGCCAAAGTGCCATAGGTATGTCCCGAAGTAGTAGCCATGTGGCAGCAAACCGAGCAAAATATTCTCGCCTTAGGTGCTGAAATCATTTACACCGACTTTCCCCTCGTTACTAACTATGAAAACGACTCGATATCTGGAGAGGCTAATAACGTCTCTGATGGGCCAGCAAACCTGAACCACCTTGAGCGTAGCACACTAATCGCAAAAGCCTGGGAGTCCTTTCTTATCCAAAATGACGACCCAAGAATAAAAAGTCTATCAGATATCCGAGATCCCGCTATGCTATTCCCAAAACCTCCATCTTACCTCCCAGACACATTTCTCGAGGTGCGAAACTGGATTGATTACGCGGGCCTTCCGTCTCTCATCCGGGATCTAGGCCTGGCGAATACTCCAATCCACGATATACCGGGTATGCCACAAGCCCTTGGTGCTCTCGAAGCACAGCGCAAACGTGATCTCGAAGACTGGATGACAAGGTTGAACATCGATATTCTTGCCTTCCCAGCACAGGGCGACGTGGGGCATGCAGATCTCGAATTCAAACTAGAAAGCACGCAGCATAGTCTGCGGAACGGTGTCAAATATAGTAACGGAAATAGAGCAATTAGGCATTTAGGTGTACCGACGGTGAGTGTGCCGATGGGGAGGATGAAGGGAAAGGGTATGCCGGTAAATGTTACGTTTGCGGGGAGGGCTTATTGTGATGATGAGATACTTTCTTGTGCGTGGGCTTTCGAACAAGCGACCAAGAGAAGAGTAAGACCGGGACTGGAGGGGCTGGAGACGATATTGTAAGGAAGAAGATGGGGGAGATTCGCGCCGAAATGAGTTTGGGGCTCGAGGCAAGTGTGAGAATTATGGCGAAGGATGGCGATAGTGGATATGGTGATAAGAGATACGCTGTGCATGTTCTTGGTCAATGTTTCAAACCTTCTTCTGGTGTGCAAATTTCAATATACATTGATGGAAAACATGCGGCGGGGTTTTCTCCGGAGAGTTCCGAGTGGAGCGTTCAAGCTGAGTATGTACCGAAGCGGCCAGAGTGTTTAGGGTGGGATCTCAACCCCCTTCCTCCAAGGAAAGCAATGGTGATGATCGTTGCGCAAAGCGATGGGGCACGGACAGAGGCAATATTATTTTGGGTAGATTATACAGGCAAGTGCCGTTGACATGAGAACCATCGAGCGTTACACACTCAAGTCAGACAAATCATATGGCAGTGTAAATTTATCCACAGCAACGAATTATTGTAGTAGCGCAAAGTATCAAAACTCAATATTGCAGATCTTTGGATCACTCGACATAAATATGCGTCACTTCGGGGATGCTTCATGAAGTGGGGTGCTAGCAGAGACGCTCATACTATCCGTCCACCAATTATACCTCCATAGAATCAGTAAACCCAGTCTTAAAAAATGGAGCAGCTAGACTAAGCGAATGACAGTGGTTTCTTTACAATGTGTATCCCTCCCGTGAGATTTGCCTCAATACGTCATGCCACCTGGCAAAGCACTCAACCACCCATCGAACTTCTCCCCCACATAGTCCTTTACCGTGCACTTATTCTGCGTTGCAATATTCTGCTTTTTGAGCGTAGGCGCAGACACATACGTCTTGCTATCCATTGCTTTCTGTAGTGAATCGTCTTTCCAGCCAAAGACGTAATCGGCATGGGTTCCCCAGCCCTGGTTATCACCAGAGGACCATGCAAAAGGCTGTGATAAGTGTTACTCGGTATTGAATTGCGACAAAAAGGTTCAGTGACGCAAAATGTACATACCTGTCCTTCCGTAGGCCAATCAGCCTTGTTGTTGAACGATTTGGTATCCCAAACCGTCTCAAGCAAAATCTGTGGTAAGCGCACGGGATGCGTTGATGGACACCTTCCGCCAGACTCAAATGTGCCAGTCTCGGGGTAAGAAACATGCTCGCGATGATTCGGGGAGTCCAAATTTTTTCCATCCCAACAAGTTGGGAACCGGTGGTTTATCATGATACCTGCCGGACATGGTTTAGTAGGAAACGTCAAGGTCTCCGGTTCGCGAGTGCCCTCATTTTGCATACCTATATCAATGTCAGTATGATAACAAATTTTCGACAATTTCGGCTCTTACATATGTATGTTAGCTGGCGAAAATTTCGAGCATCTTCGCGGTCTTTATTCTCAACGTTGCCAACGAGCATCCGGAACCCAGGTTTAAAGGCTGTTACCTTGGATGCTTGTGCTGTATCAAAGAGAGCATCAGTCATGTAGTAAACGACCTAGCATAGATTAGATACATGGCCCCAGTAGAGCAGAGGTGGATGAGATGTTTGTAGGGAGTGGGAAAGGATGTACATACCATACCACCGTTGGTGCCATCGAAACCCTGCTGTGCTCGTTGAGGGACACGCTTGAATGTTCCATTCCTGGCTTTGAAGTATAAGACAGCAGTCCAGTAGTTGCCTGATATCTTTTGTGAGCGATCCGACTACACTGATCTAGGGAAAATACTCACTGAAGTCTTCGCTAAATTCGCAGCTAGTGCAGGTGGACTTGGCGAGATCATGACCCTTCTGGTGATCCATAGTAACGTTGAAGGAGTTCTGGTTGTGTTAACATAAAGGAGATGACAATTTCACTGCCCAGATCTTACTCCTCCGATAATCTGATGAATGTGAGGTGAAGGGTTGGCACCTGGGTTCACCAGAGGATCGAGACGTTGCACGGTGAGCTGCGCACACCCAAAGCGCAGAAGGCCAGCATTCACGGGGACGAGAAGCCCCAGGGCTAAAGCAAACGCGTGAAAATTCATCCTCGTGGTATTTCGTTGATGCGAGTAGTTGTGACGTTGATGTGCAACTCAAGGCAGAGGGCCCCGGGGACATTCTAAAGTTGCCTAGGTATCAGTGGTGTTGACTTTTGACAGCAACTGCCGTGAGATACGCGCTCGGCACTGGTGTGCCGTCCACAACAAGATAATTCCATTAGTTTGGTGATCCACAAATCTGACGGTATCCATGAAGAGCCGGGAACATGGTTAATCTACTCTCATATGAAGCGACGAATGCGCGCTGTTTTGCCAAGACAGATTGAATGCTAACCCAGGTAATTGATTTTCATCGCAAGTCACCGGCTTCTACAACAAGCCACTGATTATCTGATTTAACTATCGATAACGGTATGTCCCCGCAATAATCATCAAAAGCGACAAGCATTTTTGAACTCTGTGTAGGCTCATTGGCTCCTGGCCCGTTGATAGGTACTTGGTCGAGTCTGGTCGAAAATATTCTCATCCGAAAGATGATCTAAGTGTGGTATCTTGTTAAGCTTATCATAAAGTGTGGCCGGTCGCATGGAGCTGACTCTGTTTACATATTAACTTAAGTCTGCGGCTTGTGGACCTGACTTCTACCAGGTCCAGCTCCCTACCACTTGAATTCATATAGACGAAGCATTGCCATCTTACTTCGCTATAGACTCTTTCCATTCGTTAGAAGATTTTAGGCTTATCAAACGATGCATATCTCTTTCACCCTCACCACTATGCTTGCAGCCCTTACGGCTGCTCAAAGTTTCCCTGAATGCACCGCAGAGCTCGCGAAAACGGATGACTGCGCTGCTGTAATCAACGCCAACGCTTGCTACAATAAATTCCGGTGGAACACGCAGACACTCACGTGTATCGATGGAACAGATCCCAATGTGAAAAAGAAAAAGGCGAGTTACAGCTCAGTTAGACGAATGGCTTCCATGGCTGACTGTTGCGTGAAGGTGTGCAAGTGCTGCGCCTGTGTTGCAAAGGTAATGTGCGACTGGGCTACAAAGCAAAAAATGTGTTGAAGCAGTTTTGGGTTGATAGGCATCGGTTATTTGGCGTGGATTGATACCTAGGTGACGTCGATTGAGGCAGGATAGGTATTTCGGCAGCGGACAGAAGACCGGAAATTCCACAATTACACCCCTCTGATTTATAATTCTGTTTTCCAATAAGAATATTTCTTATACATCCTGTCCAAGGAATTTCGAGTAATGCCTCGAGCCAACTAATGGGAATCTCTCGATACACTTTTGCTCTGCCCGCCATTTAGGCAGGCTTCTTATGGATTCCCATGTACCTACCTAGGTAGTCTCTCAGGATAGCAGAGCTCAGTCGATATCTTGCCTTGAGGAATCAGTTGAGGCCAAATAAGTAATGGTGGTAATTGTCCCGAGGTCGTTCTTCATCGGTCTCAAGGTTGTAAAAAACGCGCGAACCTAACTACCTGGGTACGATCACATTCGCGTGGGTTACCTAGGTAGAGCGCCGCATTGTGTGGAGAATTCCTCATGCACGGAAAGGCGTCATACAACACCGATTGGTTAAAGTCAACCACCCAATATGGTTATTCTGCCCCTCCCTGCCAAAGCACCGCCGGTAGATGCAGCGCACCAATAACAGCCTTGGGGGCAAGTATACAACCTCTATTAGCTTGGGAGATTGAATGGTTGTTGCATTAGCTCTAAGCAAATTAGCGAGTGACATACCCGAGTCATGTCTGGGGTGATTTAAGGAAGCTTTCTTTCGTGACCTCATCACTCAACCTCCCCGTTCATCGTGCATCGTGCATCGTGCTCAGATGCCTTCCCCACACATGATGATAACTCTTTACAGTCCAGGATAAAGCACTCTGGTTCTATCCGGCATTGAATATTTGGAAGTCTTTATTGAAAAGTATCTCCTTCCAATGATGATAAAATGGTTATAGAAACATGGACTGTCATTCTTCTTTATAACTGCGTTCACGGGTAAGTCATGTGCTCATTGTAGGTAACTTTCCACTCCAACAAAATGAAATACTTTCTCTTGAATCTTCCTGATTCCATATATTAACTATGCTTTGGAGACTTAATTGGAGATCCAGTCGTACAATAGGAAAACCAAGCCTTCCCAAATAATTGGCGTAGTCTAGCAACCTTGGATATCTACTAATAAATGGGTCATCACGTGAAGAGGTAAACAAAGGGGCAGGTGCAATCAGACCAAGCCCTCTCCACTGACGTACAGCCATATTACATATACGATGTAAGAGAACACTCAATGTATGATATGATAGTATTGGTGATCTCTCTAGCTAACTGCTCTTCCGGGATATATAGGCGTGCCAAGGCACGTGCTGCCTTAGTAGTCACTTCCGTGACATACGGCTAGCGTTGTGTGGCTTGGCGTTGTCGTTTGCACACTCTCCACCCATAAATCACTTGATGCAAGTAGTTTACCGACATTTACAAAACACGAGCAAGTTTCTACGCTGTCCGCAAACATTCAGGTGGTAGAATAGCCACTATGGAGCGTTTAGATGGTGCCAACGAAGACACTGGCTGTAGCAACTATAATCGGTAAGTGCATTCATCCAACACTTGGAGGCAGGAAGCTTAGATCTAACATGCGCAGGCAAAATCAAATGGTAAGAAAACTTTCTGTTCTTCTTCCTACTTCTTCACCATTATCGGATCCCATCTCAGACCTTGATTTGTTTGCAACGCATGGCGCGGCGCGCTTCCTCAGGGACAGCTATGTTGACCAAATCCGCCAGGAAGAGATTGAAAGTGGCATCTCTTTCACCGATTCCATGCACTCTACTCCGGGGGGAAACGATTCGGACAATAATCAGTTTAATTGTCCTCATTGCGACAAAACGTACGAGTTAGAAAAGAAGCTCCAGGTCTGTTGCCTTCCATCCCATAGATATCTCGAGACCACTCACGCGATATTAGCGTCATCTAGCTGATAAAAAGTCGCGATGCTTCCGAGATCGCCACACTGACGGGGAAGAGACCAAGCCCGAATGGTCCTGTCCTCGCTGCGACGCGCACGTATCATCTAAGTTCTCCGCTGATGCAAGTCCAATCATCTCTCCTCGTTTTCATATGCATGCTAATCTCGGTGATAGCGTCATATCAAGGACTCGTGTTGGAAGGTCTGTGATGAGTGCTGCAAGAGTGATAGCTTCAACTGCGATGCGTACCATCAACCTGGCGACTGTATGGCTTGTGAGGAGGCTGGCAAGTCATGCACCAAACAAGAGGGTCCAGTACCAAACTGTGTTCCAAAGAAAGTAACGGGGCGACCATCAGAGCCCAATAATGCAATTCGTAGGGTGAAGCAAATCGCAGCCGTTGCAAGCCAAAAGCTAGACAAGCGCAAAGCAGAGAGGTCACCCGAAAGTAGTCCACAGGCGGCGACCAAACCCCATCCCAGGAATAGGAAGAAGCAGGCGGTCGAAGAGAACCAAGAACCAATTGCTTCGAATGATGAGAAAGATGAAGGAGGTACGTAAATTGGACATTCCTCAGTTGGGTTTCATAAATCTATTTCAGATATTGCTATTTACGACAACCGCCAGATCTGTTTATTACTCCATCTCATAAGGAAAATGCTAACATAGAAAAAGTGAAAGACTCATCACTTTGTCATACTCCACCGGAAATACTAGATCTTCAACCACGGCGAGCTCAGACCATGCCTACGGGCAACAACATGTTCCCATCTCTAGATCCTGGAGCTAGACAGTATAAACGCTCCCAGCAAACAGCAAACATCTTCAATCAGCTTCAGGCTGCCAGTTCTACTAGCAACACACGATCTTATGATTTCCGACCCTCGGTCACCCAACAAAGCCCATTCACTGGGTACCAACCGTCCTTCGTCTCCGCACGTTCAGGGCCTCTTTGTCGCTATACTTCTCAAGAGAGTCATATCTACGGCCACGTTGGCAATACGGGCTATCTCAGTACTGAGACCAATGGGACAAATATGCGAGCGTCCTCCCTGCAACGCTTGTCTGCCAATAGAGGACTCTCGGCCGCTGGATCGCGTGTATCATCTCGTCAGCCATCGCGCCAGTCATCAGTAGAACAATTACGTGCTTCCAGTGATGACACCCCAGTGGATACAGACGCCCAAAATCATAATTCAAATCGCAACCAACTAGTTGTAAAACTCCCGATGCCTATTGAGCTAAAGAGCAAGGTATATCAATCCTTCCTGGGTTTTTTTTTCTAATATTGCACATACTAAGGGCTAGCAGATTTCCTTAGAACCTGCCAAAGCAGAAGCTCCCAAAGGTGCTGGGCCGATGCTACAGCTTCGTATCCATAGCAACACATTTGACCGAAACAACTTCCCCATCTTCTCCATCTTTTCTGTTCGCGCCTCAGAGCTCTTAGGTCCACATTTCGACGTCTACTGCCAACAACGTGGGAAGAGATACGGCATCGACTGGAAGATCATCTATCCTTACCCAGCTCCTACCTTTGAGAAGCCTGCGAGCCAGCGTTTCTACAACCTTACATACAACATGACGCCTAAGCACGTCAAGGACCGAGATTTTCCCGACATGTCTTTGAAAGACGGGGACACTGTTTTTGTTGTAAACTCAAATGGTGTTGCCAAAAATGATGCTTCTTCAATCGGACCCAAGCTTGATTTACAACGCATCCGAATTCAAGACGGCGAAACAGAAATCTGGCAAAATCCAAGTACTAATGAGGCTTGGTACAAAATTGCAGAAAAAGGGCTTGCGGACTCGCGGAGCAAACTTGCTCAGGTTCAGGCTGAGCTTGAAGGCGTGAAAGCAGTGCAAAAAAGACAGAAAGACGTTATTCTCGCACTGAAGATTCAAAATTCAGAGCTGCATAATCAGATTTCAAGGCTTCATGCTGAGAGGGCATATCCCATAGTACAGGAATCTACACATCTTGTTAGGCCTATTGGGATTCCTTCTGAGGCCGCCTTCTACCAACAAGTGCATAGAGGGGTGCAAAGCTCGTCGTCATGGGCTCAGCAGCAGCGACAACAACAGATGAAGATACCTGCTTTAGAGGCACCTCTGTTCCCCGATCAGGGATATAGCCATGGCACCTCTCGGGTCTCCGCGCCATGTCCTGAACCTGTCCAGATCAGCAATTCCCACCCAGGCTACACCCCGGCCCAGAACTTTCAGTCTCAATCCTATCCAACTCAGGGCCCACTATCTGAGTTCTCTCGCCGTCAGGGCCCTATCCGCGGTGCTACTTCAGCCATCACGCCAAATTGCGCACAGACTGGGGATAATTAATCTTGCTACATGTGTCGCTCAAGGTAACCAATCTTCTTTACTTGACTAAGTAATAGAAGATTGACTTTTGATGATCATTTAGCCAGTATGTTTATAGCGATGTATAATCTGTTGGCATAAGCTTGATGGTTCTTGGACTTTGCAAGATGTTGGATGATTCCGGATCATACATCTTTTGTACAAACCCCTTATCGGGTATAATTGGAAAGTGGGCCGGAAAACAATGAACAGTGGATTCAGAGCTTTATGAGTTCTCAAAGCGTTCCATCTCAAGGATTATGCTCCCTCAATAGCCTATCTAGTTCAACCCAATGAAATGGAAGTAATATGAAATCGTAATCCCCTCTCTAGAAACCCCTACACAACCTTCGCCCTCAAATCAAAGATAACAGGCCTCGTCTACCTAAACCCTTCCCTCCCATCCATGCCACCAAGCCACTCCGCCAACTCCGCCAACTCCGCCAACTCCCCCCTCCACCCCTTCCGTGTATAAATCGCTTCTCAATATCTCTCCTCCCCTCCTACCGATTCAACACAACGGCATCCAAACACTGCTCCGCCAACACGACAATTTCGGCCTTGACGTCTCCCGGGACGAACCTGGAACTTTGGGGATATGTGTGCACGATGTATTGGAGAATGTGTGCGCTGTTGTAGAACTGGGGGTGTGTAGCTATGGATCTCTATGATTTGTCAACTACGTTATCAAGTTATAGTTGATTATTAACAGTATTTGAAATATTTTTGTCCCTTGCCAGCGTTTTAGAAGGCTAAAGTGTGGGATAGAAAGCGGGTAGACTAAATCGTCCTGATCCTTGCGTCGACCCACGCCGTCAAAATGATCCAATCTGGTGGCTCAAGCGCGCCCTTTAGCGGTTCCAAATGCAGACTTGATCCTATCTTTTAGCATGACCTTTTTACCCGTTTCCGGTGCTTTGGCTTTGGCCTTGGCCTCTTTTTGTTCTTGTTGGATGTCCTTTTTGGACAGCTGGTTCGCCTTCTTGATAGCTCGCATCAAGCTGTGGACAGCCTCGTCAACTTGACTCTTCTTGTTTGTTGTGAGTTCAAAATGCTGGAATCCCTGACTTTGAGCCCACTCTTTTGCATATTCATTATCAACCTCCCTCCGATGTGGCTCTGTTTCCAGCACGTCCACCTTGTTGCCAACAAGTATGCCTTCAAAGCTGCCTTGGGTATCGTTTCCCATATATTGCTTACACATGCAGGCATACATGAAGGCTTGATTGGTAATGTGCTCGAAACTTTCCCGAGATGTGACATCGTAAAGTAGGATAATGCCAGCAGCACGTGAAAGTGTGGATACGAAGAAATCAGCGCTAAATGTTTCGTCTGCTGTCCGAACGGCCGTGGAGCTCAAATCCATGAAGTCGGCTTCCATTACCTCGTCGCCAATAGTCATCTTGTACCGGTAATTGCTATCAGTAACGCCATAATGCTCGGAAAAATGGCGGGACGTGATGAGCTTCTCTAGGTGTCAGGATACCTATAAAGACTGAGGTGTTGGAATAGAAAAGTTAGCTACCATATCAACAAAACACGTCTTGCCAACTTGTGACTCTCCAAAGACGGCAACCCCTCCGATGAATTCAGCCATGGTTATAAAGGAAACAGAGGCCCAAAGGTCATTACGAACTGTGACTATGGGCGGTTAGTTGTGAGTGAGGTGGCAGAGATGACGTTAGACATTGGCCCGAAGATAAGCCGACCAAACCGTTACAGAATCTGGAGACACCGCCAGGGGCAAACGCCATGGTTTGCGTTGAACAAGGTCGTGTCTCTTGTTTTTCTTTTCTTTTCTTTTCTTGATGTACTTATACTCTATACCAAGATTGCCCAAGTGAAGTTGCGCATTCCTTCTTGTGCCTTTTCACCATCCCCTCTGACTTCGGAGAAAGAAAGTCACATCCTCGGTCAGCCAGGGAGAGAGCAGGCGCGAAGGAGATTGACAGAATAGGTATTTGGGTATACCTAGGCAGTGCATGACTGCTCACATACAAATAACAACAACAACATATGACCACATTGTATCATATTTGCAGGCATTCTCATAACCCCATAAAGAAGCCAATCGAGCCGCGCGCGTGCATCGCATTCTTCGGGTTCCACGGCGTCAATGACGTACTATCGCGATAATCCACATGGACATGGGCTCAAAGCTCACACTCCTCTAATCGACCTCATACCAGACAAACCTCATTATCTTGATGTTTCTGATGAAGAGGACAGCTTCTACGGAAACGACGACGACTTCCTGATCCCCGTCAACTGGCAACACAAAATCGAACGTCTTCCTCGACGACTCAAACGCTCGGTATTCGCGTGCATCGTCGTCGCATTCATCTTCCTGCTTAGCTGGTGGATCTACTTTGGGCCACGACACACTGCATACAAACAAGAGATCAAGGCCATGGACCAAACACCAGAAATGAGTTACGGAAGCAGCGTCCGGCCAGACTTCAAGGGCATGATACAGGTCAGCGACATGCCGGAGCAACACCTTCCCAAGAAGGGGAAGAAGTTAGTCTTTGTTGGGGATGTACATGGCTGTAGGGAAGAGTTGGAGCATCTGTTGAAGAAAATCGACTTCAACCACAAGCACGATCATCTCGTTTTGACGGGTGATGTTATTGCAAAGGGTAGGTATCTTGTTATATAACCTCGGTTATTCATGCCCTCATACTCATACCCTCATACCCATACTTACTCCCTCCAGGCCCAGACTCCGCTGGCGTTGTCAAGCTCATCCAGAAACTCGGCGCCTCTTGTGTTCGCGGCAATTGGGAAGACAAGCTCCTTCTCTCCGTTGCAGAAGCCGACAACCACGCCCTCGACTCTTCTGGCCTAGAGTCACAGTCATCTGCCAATCACGAGCTGCACAAACTCGCCAAACAACTCACTCGAAAAGAACTCGAATACCTCCAACAATGTCCCGTCATCTTACGTGTTGGCAGCGTACCCACACTCGGCAATCTGGTCGTGGTCCACGCCGGCCTCGTTCCAGACACGCCTCTCAAGAAACAGGATCCATTCCACGTTATGAACATGCGAACCATCGACTTGAAAACACGCATACCCTCCTCAAAACACTCTGGCACCCCATGGGAAAAGTTTTGGAATCATCGCCAGACAAAGCTCAATGAGCACGACCGCACAACCATCATTTACGGCCACAACCGGAAGCGCGGCCTAAACATTCAAGAATACTCTTATGGACTCGATACAGGATGCGTCAATGGCCAACGCCTCACAGCGCTTGTAGTCGACGCAGAAGGCAAGACCGAGCTTGTTCACGTCAAATGTAACATGGAAACGGGCTATGATAGGGACTAGGCGCCGCGTTATCATCATTGGTATTTTACTTCATTTGGGCGTTATGGGCTATCCGGATCTACACCAGCATCAGCATCAACATCAGCATCAACTTGACTTCATCGGCGTCCCACCAGGCATTAGAGTATCGATACCATTGCCGTAAATCCATACACATATTGCATCATTCCACCAATCCAACCCTGTAAATACAAATTCAGAAACATTACCCTTCTGTTTGCTATCACCCTCCCTCACCCAATCAATAACATTTCACACCTTTTTACTCTTCTCCCCCTCCCCCCTTACCCTCGCACAATACTCCTCCACCATCCCCCTCAACTCCCTCGCCCCCATACTCCTCAACAGCCCCCTCTCTCTAACCACCCTCCCAAACCCCATATCTCCAAGCAAACAATTCGTATACGCCAATACATCAAAATACATATATTCCCCCCGTGCCCCTTGCGATGGATACCGCCTCTTCATCCACGCACTCACCCGCGCAATCTCACGCTCCCGCTCCTCCCGCTCGGGCAGAATCAACGTCCCATCAAATACAGCAACAGCATACAGCGCCTGAACTTCCGCATTGAAAGTGTGATTCGCGAGCGTTGTGCGGCCTAGAAATGCGATTGTTAGCGCAGGTATATCTGCGGGGAAGATGGAGCGGTAGAGTCAGAAGGGGGTACTTGATTATTGTGGAGCACTGATGTATTTTGGGGGAGAGGCGAGGACAGGAAAGCGTTTGATGATTTGTGCGTCTGCTTGTGTTGCGAGGGCGGAATGGTGTGCTGTTTGGGAGGGAGTGAACGACAGGGTGGATGGGAGGCCTAGATCAAGGGCAAGTTGTGGTGTGAGGTATGGGGGTTGTGCGGTGGACCAGCCTGTTGCGTAGATGATCGCGTCTACGGTGAGAAATGTTGTTGTTGGGCCGGCGAGATGGAGGCCAGTGGGTGATATGTGTGATATGTCTTGACGATATATTTTTACTTGGGAGGCTATTGTGTCGAAGAAGTCTGCTCGTTGATTCACGCCGCTGCCAGTCAGTTGCCAGAATAAAGTTCCGTCGGGTTTGAGATTTGTGAAGCTATTGGATTGCGCTTTTGCGTCATGCCGATCGTACCGGGCGCGACCGAGGACATCGTAGTTTAAGCCCATCCATAGTAGGGCGTGTAAAGCTCTCCCGAATACTGTGCGGTACAGGAACCATGTCCATATGGTCTCGGGCGCGTATACACTTGCTATGATTGCAATCATCAAGTTTGTGTGAAACGCTGAGTTGGAATTGCCATATTTGCTGATCGGTGGGTCGGGTGGGAGATAGGAAGCTGGGCCGTTACCAGACTTGCGTATCACCCAGTGGATGTCTTTGACGCCGGATTTCGCACACGCGTAGGCAATATCTCCAGCTGATTTGCCGCCACCGATGATGACGACACGGCTGTCGGGTTGCAAAATCGTAGAGGACTGATCGCCAAATTGTTTGGAGCGAATTTGAATACCACAGAATGTTTCAGACCCAGTGATAGAAGGTATGTTGGGTTGCGAAGTCAGACCTGTTGCATCGATGACTTTACGGGCAGTGTAATTGTGCGCTTCCGACTCGTTCACTTCCCAGGTGCCATCGATCTGTCGGAGTGACTCGACTCTGGCGTTGCATATGATTCTTTTTCGCAACGTCTTCCCTTCAAATACATGTTCATTTGCATACTCCTCAAGATATCTTGCAAAAGCGCTACCAGGAAAGTACTCATAATACACTTTCTCATTTTCTTCATTATTAAGTACCAAGGGCTTGTCAGAAAACTCCCAGATGTCCAACGGTGATTGATTGATGAAATATGGATAAACGCGTTCCTTGCTCCAGCCACCGCCAAGTGAATTGTCTGCTTCGAGAATCAAGACATTGTGGCTAGGATGGATGGTGAGATAGGTACGAGCGGCCTGAACGCCACAAATACCCGCACCAATGACGAGCAGGTCGAGAGTCTCGCAGTCAGGGTATTGGTTTTTACTTGATACCATCGTATTTGTAGCTCTTCAAATGAGGAGGGAAAGGAGTACATTTACAAGCTGTTGTGGTTGATGTTACCCCTAGATACTTATACTTAATAGCTAAGCTAGCCGACAGGGTTTCGAGTCACCCGGGGTTCCGAGTCACCCCTCAGAAATCGGCCACCCATCTGAAAACCGTGTTTATTCTCTCAACTTAGTTACAATTGCCACTCTGTACACATAGACTGAAGGGTTCTAGCTGCTGCTTCAGTTGCCGCTCTCTCTGCTTCTCTCTCTGCTGCTTTATTATTGTTTTGTGACTCCAAAAGAGCAGAGGCCCGTACAGCTACTATGATTGTCTCTACATCTGCAAAACGTTGATTTAGGTCTACATGAACTTTCTTTCGTGGCTGCTGAGGCTTAAGAGCTTCAAGTTGACTATGAAGTCTTTTATTCTCTGCTTCAAGCGCTGCTGCCCGTGTATTTACTACTACAAGTGCCTTACCTGCTTTTTTAAAGAGCTGGTGAGTCTTGCGACTAATACTCTCATTCTTATAAAGCTCTCTCTAAGCTATAAAAAGATTACGAGGACTATAAGGGGTAGAGAGGTAGCTTTTAGTAGGTTGAGGCTAATTTAGACGTAGTAGCGTAATAGGTCTTAGGGTTACTTAAGATAAGTTAACTACCTAGTTAATATTAAATAGATAGATACCTATAGTAGCCTATCCTACTTATATAACTCTCTTAGTAATTATAGCCTCTTAAGCTTTATAGTAGGATATAATAAAGCGCTCTTTCTTAATAGGTACTATATTATTAAGGTAAGATAGTACCTAGATTTCCTATTAGTAGAACCTCTTTACAACTAAGAATACTAAGAGGTCTAGAGGCTATAGGATATATAAAGAATAAGGAGGTAGAAATAGAAGCTAAACTTTATTCTACTTATAGGCCTATAGGAATTTAATATTAATATAGCTACTATAGCTATCTAAAATAAGTATCCTCTAATAGTTATCTACTAGTACTATATTAGGTAGAAATATATACTTTAACTACTTAATACCTATTATATTAGATATCTAGCTATTCTTAGAGGTTATATAAAGTTAGTTAGGAATTATTATAGGAAACTAGGTACTTTATAGGTTCTTCCCTTTAAATATAACTAAACTATATAGTTTCTTACCTATAGCTAATATATACTTAATTATTAATACCTACTTATAATTCTCTAGTAACTAATAGTAAGCCTTCTTTTTCTAACTACTTATAAGTACTCTAGTATTTATATATATACCTAGAGCCTTCCTAGTTTTATCTATATTCTATATATCCTTAGCTCTTATACCTAGCTATATATAAGTCCTCTTAAAGAGCTTAAGAAACGCGCATATCTACTCTTATATTACTCTCTTAGCCTATATAGCCTCTATCTTTCTACCTATAACTAATGCGACGTATAGGTTATACTTAATAAAGGAGGATAACTAATACTTACTAATAGGATTATTATCTCTATTTATCCTTAAGATTTAATTTACTATTTCTTAAGCGCGAGCGTAGGAGGGAGGAAAAGCGCGTATATCTTCTTTAAGAATCTATTATATAAGAAACTCTTCTTACTCTAGAGTTAATTACTACTAGTATATATAGCTAGCTTAGCTACTTTATATACTACGTATACGCGTAGAGAACGTAGCTTAAGGGATATTATATACTTTTATAGTAGCTTTTTAACTTAAAAAAATATAAGTATTAAGTTTATAGATAGTTACTTATATAGACTCTTTATAGTTATCTATTTTAGTAGAGTAGTTATTAAGATAATATAGTTTTTAGATAGGTAGCTAATTTCTAAGGGGTGACTTAGAACCCTAGGTAACTCGAAACCCTATCGGCTAGCTTATAATATAGTTTATAAGTAAGCGCCCTACCTAAGTAAGTACCCTACTAAATACTAGTATAGCGTACGCGTAGTAACATAGTATAATACTATAATAAATTACTATACTCTATATAATAGGGTAGTATTATTTAGAAGTATTACTATTATCTACGTCCTTAATTTCTACCTTATAGGTATAGGAGTTATACCTAACCTTACTATAATAGCTATATCGCCTCTCTACGCGCACCCTCTTCGCAAGCGTCTTACTATCCTTATAACTACTACCCTCCTTTTTAGTAATTAAATTAGATACCTTACTAACTATTAGAGTATCCTCTATACGTATATACTACCTTTTATAAGCCTTACGCGTTATAAGCGTATTAATAGTATCTTAAAGGCGGCCTATTTCCTCCTATACTAATACTATATTATAAGCTATCTACTAAACGCCTTTACTTAGCTACTTAACCTACTTATCTAAAGAACTTACTAGAGACCCCTAATAGTTTTATATATAATTTTAAATTAGTATAGATTATACCTCTATCTTATAGGCGTTACGTAGTATTTATACCTCCTAGGTAATAGTACCTAGTATAGGTAGTAATAGTATACGTAGCTATATATTAAGTTTTAATAATATAATATTAGAGTTATATAGGACTAGCCTAGCGCCTTAAAACCTAGTATAAATATTCTCTAGTATAAATATCTTATAAAATACTAGTTTAAAGGTAGGTAGGAAGGTTTCTTTATTAATATAGTAGATGTAGCTATATACTAAGAGTAAGATCCTATTACTATAGTAGTACTTTAATAGTAAGTAGGGAATAATATTAAGAGACTATAGGAGGTATAATAAGTAAGGTAGTATATAGAGAGTAATAATCTTATTCTCTTTATAATAGTTCTAGAATTCTATTAAGTAGTAGCTATTATAGCTATTAATAATAAGTAGCCTATATACTCTAATAGAGGACTTCTTTATATAAGTATTAAAGTACTTAAGCTATACTAGTATAATATTATTATTAATCTAACTAGTAGGAGAGATAGTAATAATCTAATTATAAGGTAGATCTATAAACTAGGAGGTAATAAGAACTTTACCTATAAAGATAAAGAAGGGTAGGATAATATACTCTATTATAGTAATACCTTATACTAAGGTAACCTACTTATAATTACTAGGTTATAGTTTCTTCTATTTCTTAGGTTTCTCTAAACCTATAACTATAAGCTAAGAGGATATCTTATCTATTATAAAGCTAGACTTATTAATGTTCTAGATATCTTTATCTAATATACTATACTTCGCCTTTATTAATTAAATAAGTATAAACTAGGACTATATAATTACTAGGTCTTTATAGATAGCTTACTAGTAATTATATAGATAACTCTATTATATTTATAGCTTAGGTATACGCCTAATAAAGTTATTAGCCTAGTTCTTACTAGTAGGCTTCCTACTATACTTCCTTAGTAGTCTATCTACTATATTTTATATATAAGCCTTTAAGAGTAGTATACTATATAGACTCTCTTTAAGTATATACTAAATAATTACTTCCTCTTCTAGCTTTATAAGGTATTTTAATTTTAGCTTATAATTATATTAAGGGTACTTCCTATTATACTACTACTATTGTTAGATTTAATAGTTACTTAAAAAGATTAATATAATTAATAGGATTGATTGAATTGATTGGAGTAATTAATTAATAGGAGTAATTGATTAATAGGAGTAATTGATTAATAGGAGTAATTGATTGATAGGAGTAATTGATTGATAGGAGTAATTGATTGATAGGAGTAATTGATTGATAGGAGTAATTGATTGATAGGAGTAATTGATTGATAGGAGTAATTGATTGATAGCTGCTCTAACTACTGCTCTTGATATACTTCAGAGAGTTCCTTGATTCCGCTCGTGCCCGAGGGTCCCCCTTTTGTTGAGCTGGCGCGTTACCTGATTGCGGCTCTCCTGTTAAAGGGATGCCTGCAGTTGAGCTGGTGCGGCGCGGTTTGATTTGGCTCGCTTAGCTAGTGGCGCTAGTGGCGTACGTGCGCGCGTGCCCATCTCGATCGCTATCTTGATCGCCATCTCGATCGCTATCTCGAATCTTATGCGCTTATCTGATAACTATATTATCCTTTAGGGAACGCTATAGATTACCTTAGCGCATTATAGGCTTTTAACTTAGTTACTTTAGATATTAGAGATAGTAAGCTATACGTCGCCTTTAGTATAGAGTCTTAGAGCTTAATATTATTATAATATTATATATTATCGCTACGCGTATACTACGCTAGTATTCGGTAGGGTACTTACTTAGGTAGGGTACTTACTTGTAAACTACGTTATATATATTTAGCTACTAGTAATTATCTTTATAATTTTCGTATAAGAACTTAGTATAGACTAAATATTTATCTAAATATATAAAGTAGAGTTTAAGAGGGTTCTTAACTAGGATACTACTATATATTAAGCTTTAAAGTATTAGGTTCTAGATCTTTTACTTTATTAGCTAGCTCTAAAGATACTATCTATAATACTAATTTTATAATTAGTAAATATAATAGCTTAAAGTCTTACTCTCTTAAATACTTTATAAGATAAAGTTTAAAAACTAGTATAAAATAGAGTAGGTTTTTATTAGTACTTATATCTATTTTATATATAAGGATCTCTAAGAGTTCTTTATAAATAAAATCTATATAAGTTTAGTATTTAGAGTATAGTATTATTTATATAGCTATAATATATTAAACTAGAATTTTAGAATTTCTATAGAAAAGTAGTTAATTATTATAAAATTAATATATATTTAAGTAGTATTATAGAGTACCTATAAAAAAGTTTATATACTTATAAATTAAGTTATAATTATCTCTTAAGTCTAACTATTTATCTAGAAAATATATTAATTTTAGAGTTATACTATAAGGTTATAAGAAATTTATTAAATATACTACTTAATATTATAAGTATAACTAAAAACCTATAAGTAGCCTAGTAATAATTATAGTATATTTCTCTAGGCCTTTTACTATACTAATAGGTAGAAGTATCTATTATTTTATATATAATTAAATAAATATATTAAATAGAGTATAAAAGATTTTATATAGCTATAAATATATAGTAGTAATAATAGAGTTACTTAGTTAAAATAAATCTAAAAAGTTATAATTATATTATAAATTTTAGATTAGATATTATAAGCTTCTAGAAATATAAGAATTATAAGAGATAATTATATATTATATTATAAGATATCTATAGTATAAGATATACTATAATAATTAAGTCTAGGTCCTAAGAGGAGTACTCTTATTAGGAGTAACCCTTAGTAAGGGATATACTAGAGGAATAGCCTAAGCTCTTATAGATTACCTAGGTTTATATACTTTCTTTAGTTTAAAGGTAGCTAAGAACTAATAATTAAGATATAGTAAAGATTAAACTACCTCTAGGTATATATATAATTAGGAACTAGTTACTAGGTTTTAACTAGAGTATATTAAGCCTTATTAAAAACCTAGTAGGAAAAGAGTACTACTAATAATTAATATTATAAAGTAAGAAGGATTATAGTCTATAATTAATTAGTAAGTATACTAGTATATAGAGACGTACTTATTAATTAAAGTTAGTATTACTAGGAATTAGGATCTAGACTTAAGTAGTTATACTAAGAAGAGTAGAGTATCTAGACTTATAAGTTTATACTAGAAAGAGTAGTATCTAGACTTACTTACTAGGAATAGTATCTAGACTTTTACTAATAGACTTCGCCTTAGAATTTAGTATATATAATACTAGATTATAGTATACTAGAGAGTAACTTCTAGGACTCCTAGCTACTACTACTAATAGTCTATAAGGATAGGGTATTATTAGTCTAATAGGATATCTCCTAGAGTAGAACTAATAATTTAGGTATAAGGACTTTATAATTACTATATAGTAGACTTAATTATATATACTATATAAGACTTATAGATTAATTATACTACTACTAAGTATATTAGACTTTAAGTTATACTACTACCTTAAGAGAGGTATATTAAGTAGTTATAAGTATTTATAAGAGAGTAGTTATAAGTATTTATAAGAGGGTAGTTACTTATTTTTAGCTCTATATATACTACTACGCGTACTATATATTTATATATATAAATTAATTAATTATTTAATTTACTTACCTTTATTACGTAATCTAATTACTTAACTACTTAACTAAAACTAGTAATTTAGGTATATATATATTATATAGTTATTAATTCTTATATAGAGGTATTCCTTATAGGATATTAGATCCTATAAGGAATCCTCTAGTATTTTCTTTTTCTAGGTTATAGGTTTAATTCTTAGTTAGGGTATTATTTTTATACTTTTAGGGACTAGTAGGTTAGAGCTAGTAGTAGTAGAGACTTAGGAGTAGTTAAGAAAAGACTTCTAATTAATAAACTTCTATTTAGGGAGAAGCTTAGTAAGACTATCTACTAGTTAAGACTTTATATTAATATACGCGACTTTAAGAGTATTAGATTAAACTACTTCGCGTAGCTAGTAATAATAAATATTAATATAGTAAAGAGTAGTCTTTAGTTTTAGGGCTTTAGCTATAAGGAGGTAAATTATCTACTAATTATTATAGAAGAGGATCTAGTTATTATCTAGGTAAAGACTAAGATTATAAAATACTCTCTATTACTAGATATACTTAGTACCTATAGATAAAGTAGTAATTAATTTAGCTTTAGTAGTTAATTTAGTAATATAGTATTAGAGAGTTACTTTCTAGTTAATTAGGCTACTAAAAAGGTAGAAGATATAGGCTTATAAGGATTTATAGGTAGCCTTATAATTAGCGTAGGAAGTATTAGTTACTCTAAAGAAGTCTAGTTTATCTTAATTAATAATTTAAATTATATAGTTAGTCTTAGAAGCTAAGTAGTATAGTATAAAGTCTCTTTTATAAAATAAGTATACTAGATATATAGTAGAAGGATTTATAAGGAATTCTATAAGTTTTAAATAAGCCTTAGTAATATAAGGCTTAGTAGCCCCTATAGTATAGCTAATTAATTTAACTATTTAAGTATACTAGTATATATTAGTATTATTCTTAACTTTAGTAGAGAGAAGTAGTTCTTCTAATAGTAGAGGAGTAATAGGAGCTTTTATCTATAGCTTAAGTAAAGGATATCTATAATAGATAGTTTTAATATAGTTCTTCTAGAATAGTTAAATATTACTATTATCCTTATCTCTATATATAGTAATTATTTATAGGCTTCCTCTATAGCGCGAAAGTATATAGTAAGCTTTATATAATATTATATAGGAGTTAAGTATAAACTCTTAGATCTATATATATATTTAAGGTTATTCTTCTATATATAATTAATCTAAGATCTATATAGGGGAACTATTATAGTAACTACTATAGTTCCTGTAATACTAGTACTACCTACCCGAGCTACTAGTTTAGAGAGCCCGAGGAGAGCTCGGAGAGCCTCTAGAGTATAGGTATAACGTAGAGGCCTTACGCTAAGTGTACGAGCTATACCCCTAATATATATCTTCTAACCTAAACTATTATTTAACTTCCTCTTATTACGCAACGTCTTATATTACACCTAAGTACTATATGTAGTATATTAATTAAGCTTCTAAAGTAAGTTCTAACGTCCCTACTTATTACCTCTTATAATATTACGTTATATTACTAATCTAATAACTAATATATCCTAGAATTACCCTAATACTCTATAATTAATCTTAAGCTAGCTATAAGCTCTTTAAGCTAACTCTACTATACTAAGAGCTAGTAATAAAGTACTATATACTAGCCTCGCTAAATAAGAGGACTACTATTAATAGTAGATAGAGGAGCTCTAATACGAGCTTAAAACGATTAAGACTAAGTCTACGCCTAATTCTTCCCTAGTTATTATTATAACTAATAATAAGAGTAACCTAGTTAATACTAGTAATAAGACGCTATCTAGAGATAGCTTAACTCCTACGATAACGAATACGCCTACTACGCTAATAGCCTAGCCTCGTACTAAATAACTACCTAACCTACCTATATTTAATAGTAGGAGAAAGGACTTACTACTCTTTATTACTAAACTTTAATATAAGCTCTATAGTAATACTAATTAATACCTAAATAAAGAGTTAAAACTTATTTACGCCTACTCTTACTTTAAATAAGATCCTACTACGCTTATAGACCTACTTATAGATAGCGATATTATTACTATAGAATAATTCGTTAAATTCCTATAAGCTATATATAGAGACCTAAATAAGGAGCTCTTAGTATAGAGTAAACTTAATAATCTAAAGTAAGGAAGAAAGAGTTTCTTTTCCTATTTTACTAAGTTTTAAAGGCTAATTACTAATACTAGTTTAAATAAAGCTACCTAGATTAATTAACTCTAGCGCTCCCTCTTAGAGGAATTATAACGCGCTATAATAGGTATTAAAATCCTAGACTAGCTTAATAAGTACGCTAACTTAATTACTCTATATAATAATAACCTCTAATACCTACTAAACTACTAATACTACTATAGGGCTTAATATATAGCTCCTCCTAGAGACCTAGATACTATAGAAATTAATATAACTACTAACTACGCCCTAGCTAGCTCTATAGAACGCTAGAAGCGCGTTAAAGAAGGATATTACTTTAAATATAATAAGAAAGGCTATATCTCTCGCGACTACTCTATTCCTATACTATAGATACGCTTAAGTAGCATACGCTTATATTCCTCCCCTATATATAAGTAACCTAGAAGCTCTTATAGCTACTAAACGTTATCTTTATTATACTACTCTAACTAGTCCTAAGGGCGCTATAGATCTCGCTCCCGCTCCTACTCCTATAAGGGAAAAGCCTTATCCTACGGATAAGTCGCTCCTTAGGACCGCGTATTTATTGAATCTCTACTAAACTCTAGTCTAAGCCTTACTAAGATACCTAGAAATACTATATAATAACTTTATACTTACTCTAATAAGGCCCTACTAAGAGAGACCTAAAAGCTCTCGTAGATATAGGAGTAACTAGTATAGTATATATTTATAGAGATTTCGCGCGTAACCTAAAATTAAACTAAACGCTACTACCTTATATAATATACCTAACTAGATTTACTAGAATATACTTAATAGTAGAGAAATCTCTATACTATTAATTTAACCCTCTAATATAGAACCTATAAAGAGAACCTACGCCTATATATTATAAATATAGGTTACTATAATATAATTCTTAGCTAACCCTAGATATATAAGTATAGGGTTAGTATTAACTATAATCGCGAGTAGTTAATATTTAACGCTTAATACTATATAGAACGCTAATACTATAGAGAATAATAACCTAAAACTTATACCCTTATATATTTATTATACCTAAT